>WEDG01005512.1:0-141607 GCA_017591395.1 Schistocephalus solidus
TGCTCATCGCATGGGCCTATTCAGTCACATGCGCATCCATGACAGCGGAATTCACCACAATGCTGACAACACCGATAGCCCATGCACACACACTCCGCTTCTGCCATCCTTACCGACACTACCACTCCCACAAATGGTATCCCCCCAGCCTCTGCCGATTTCTCCTGCCCACAATCTGCCCGCGTTCAACTCACGCATCGGCCTGGTTGGTCACCTGCGAATCCATCGCACGGAGGCTGATGAACCAGTGCCTGGGGCTCCAACATACAGTCAATGCGCCCGCCTTCACTGCCCTCACTGCTCCTGTGCATTTACACATCGCATGGGCCTATTAGGGCACATGCGCATCCACGACAACCTGCGGTTAACCACCGGAGGCTAAGCTACATCAGCGCACACTACCTACACCAATACATAGACAACAACCTCACCATTATCACGTTCCTGGGAATATCATGGTTTCCTAGAAACGGTGGTTTAGAAGACTGACAATCTGACGCTTACGCCAAACCACGCCGTCGGCCCAGTGTACGTGATGATTGTGTCGATTGGCTGACCAGTGGACTGGGAGTCAGACGGCGATGGCTCATCCATGTCCCATAATTTAGTGAATCCTGGTGTATGCGTTATGGTGGCCAGGTTGTGCTGTGGCGCACGAAGGCGGGTACGCCGACCCTTCAGCCAATGCGCCCACTCCCACGTCAGACAACTGGCCTGCTTGGACAGTGGTCTGATTGTGGGGGTAGGGAGAGAGTGAGGTCGAGAACTCTGCACATGTTCCTCACTATAAACAATCTGACTCGCTTAAAAACTATCATGGTGCACTATAAGCAGTGGTTGGGAAGGTGGACAACTGACGGGATAACTCGAACCACGCTGTCAGCCCAAGTTGTGTTTTGTGTGTAGTGGCTGACTGGTGGACTGAGAGTCAGGCTGCAATCACTCCTTCTTAATGCGACCTTAATGGCACTCCCACTCCTTGGGATCCGAGCCAGGTGGCTCCGGCCGCGCCAGCAACCTGCACTCTCTCCTATCTCCGGTCTCCTTGACTCTGTCATGATTCCGGGCTCAGGTGGGGGAGGAGGAGAGAGTGCGGTAGATGCAGCGCAATGCTGCTATCACTTAAGCCTAATTCAAGCGCAAGTCACCGTCCTGCACCACCTGGTGTCGAGCATACGCTGGACATCGTCGGCATACGACGGTCGAACTGTCGTGCTATTCTCCTCCAATTTTTTCGATCCCTTACAGTTTGCATATAAGGCCAGGCGTAGTGCTCTAGATGCTGTTATTTTTGTGGTTCATTCTGCTATTAGGGTTGCCGTACGTAAGCATATGCATTTCTTGACTACTCATCCGCCTTCAATACTCTCCAGCTCTATCTTCTCATTAGCAAAACGTCCGCGTGCGGCTTTCTCAAGTGGGCTGTCTCTTCGCTTGGAGATTATTTTACTTCGCGCACTCAATTTGTTCAATCCGGCAAGCGTTAATCTATGTTTCTTCCGAATAACTACGGAATTCTCCATAGTTCCATATTATCCCTGCACCTCTTTTCCCTCTACACTGACGATTTGAGATCGTGAAATGATTGTCTGGATTTCATAAATGCTGATGATATGATTGTTAGCCATCCTCTGAAAAATCAGACGTATTTCCAGTCTCGGATGGATGACTTGGACCACGTCTCAGCATGGTCGTTAGAAAATGGTCTTCTATTAAACAATCAGAAATCTTTCCAGTGTGTTTTCCGACTGCGACCCTCTCCCAGTCCTGAATCCTTGAACGTTCTTCCCAATGAGGTATCCGCCTCCTGGTACCTTGGTGTTACTTTGGCATCCAAACTTTTATTCCCCTTCGTATTTAAACACTCTTCATTTAAATTCGTAAACTTCTTTAGAACATTCGTCGTTTACGGTTCCTATCACACCCAAGCCCCTCTCATTCTCTACTATTCTCATGTTGTTTTCCTGCTTTGCTTAAAAAAATATGCTGATTTTAACACGTATCCACAAAATGCTCTCGTCTGTTGCTGGTGTTTCTTATATTGTTTTAGTCGACATACTAGTACAACGTCAACTCTCAGCGGTCAAGCAACTCACTGATCAAATTCTGGATGATGCTCTCCATCCTTTTTATTCTGATCTAATTTCTGTGAAGTCTTCCCGTCCCACGCGTTGAGACTTCCGACATATCTTTTGCCGTACTTCAGTATGCGAGCGTTCTGTATGGCCGTTTCTGGCCCACAACCTTACAAGTAATGATACAAAAATCCAGAAACCGCGATTGGAACTGTCACCAAATAGGTTTCATTTTTATCTCAACCTTAAGAAGCTTGCGTGAATTGTAGTTAGGTAACTTGGTAGACTGTCGGTAGTGTCAAACAGTGGTTGCTGGAGGTATTAGTGGTGTGCCAGATGTCGAGTGTCTCCCTGAGCATTTGGTCAGTCCCGCGTCACAGACCTTCAGCATATTGGAAAGCGAAGGTATATCCAGAATCTATGCCATTTTCTGCCACCAGCAAGAGCTATTCTGGCTTCGCATTGCTCTTGTGCGCTCATTAACGTGGGTCTACTATCTATAATTGGTTACTTCGACGAAGTTCACATCACAGGAACTGGACTGGATCCGTTAGATGCCATTGGAAGTTTCACCTCGTGACAGGAGGTTGTTGGTTTTATGACCGGACGTCTGACTGTTGCCATTGGTCTGTTGGCGATAGCGAGACCCAATGATTACAAGATACGGCAACCACTTCAGATGCGTTCGTGCTATATGGTAGCACTCGCTAGACTTTTGATTAACTTTCTGCGGACATTCTATTTGGATTGGATCGTCTACGGCGTTCTATAAAGCTGTGGGGAATCCGTTGTCAGTGAACATGTGATGCAGATAATAAAGTTCGACCACTTTGCCGGTTGCGTCGCTGCAATGAGTCTCAGCGATCAGTTACGGGAGTCACCCATCCCATTCTGCTTTGGGGCTCACACTCACTCACTCACTTACTCGCTCGCTCGCTCTGCCAATAATGCTAGCCACTTCGCGGCTGCTGGTGAGGTTCAAAAGTGAGCCCTAAGGCAGATCGTGACGATTGTCCCGTAACCGATTGATGAGCGTTCCTCGAACACTGCTTATATTCCTGATCAATACCGACAAGTAAAAGTGCCCATGGCACAGTGGATTAGAGCGTAAAGGGAAGATAGAGAATGCCAAACGGTTGCTTTTCCTTGACATCCTCGTCATACGCAGGGTAAATGGAGAATTTAGCACCACGATATATAGAAGGGTGACTTACACGACTTACCTTCTCAGCTACCATAGCAATCATTCAATGGCGCATAAACGCGACTGGGTTGGAACACTCTTCAAAAGTTAAAAACACTGCAGTCGAACTGAGGAACGAGTGCGAGAAGTGCGGCATATTCGGTACCAAATGGCAAGGCATGGATCCCAAAAAGCTTCGTCAGCCGCTGCCTCTGTCTATAGGGGGAAGGCAGAGGAGAGCCACCAACACTCTGGCGCTCTCTGATGTATTTGAAGAATGTGTCTGAAGTAACGAAACGGATCACAGCAGCGTTCAGCGTGAGTATCGCTCATCATCCAATAGCTACCATGCATACCCTAAACATGCAAATGAGGGACCACTTAGACTAACGTGAGCAATCTTGTGTCGTTTAGAAAATACCATGCTATGACTGTTCTCGCCATTATGCAGGGTAGTCCGGACGACGAACCACTTCACGACTTATAGATCACAAACGAGCAGTAAGTAGAGGTGACCCGCTGTCTCAGATTGCTATAAAAACAAGTTAACCCGAGCCAAAGCACGTAACTCCAAACTCGAAATAGCTTCACTTTATTCCTTCTTATAAAACGCAGAAGAAACCAGAAACTGCGACTTGATTTAACTACAACGACGGATGAAATAGCACAAGTTAGTGGGATATTGATAAAACAAATGCCTGCTCTCAGTTGTTTTGATCCGTAAACGCGAACGATTACTGCGGAAACAAGCCTATTACCCCTGTTTTAGGCTAAACGCAGCGAACCTGCCGGAATCGTTGGAAAACTTCATGTTTAATATTGCTCACATGTTACTCGCCGCAGCAACAATCCGGTAGATGAACTGTAGGAAACGTGCCGTACAACACCATTTTCCCACATGTAATTAACTTCATGTACGTAGAGCTATTCCACCGGAACTGCCTAGGTTTTGTTCAACATAACAGGCAGGGCCGTAAATCACAAATGTATAACAATTTATCATCAAAGATTTCTTTGATGCGTAAGGGTTACCTTGGCCTGACAACAATATCGACAATAAATACCATGGTTTGGACGAAACTCAAAGCCCCCAAACCGAAGCCATCGAACAAACTAAAGCAAGTCTGTAACGTGGAGAAACGTTTTTGGATCCCGGCTTGGTAATGAGTAAACGGTTGATCCTGTAATATGGGCAGTGGACTGCTCCCGACTGTAATAATTTGCATACCGAGACACTATATGAGGTTTTAAAATGACCTCGGAGAAGGAGAAGGAAGCCATCAACACAAGTCCGTGATGTTCTATGGGCAATAAAAAATCCTAAGACCAGCATACGTATCTGATAACGAACATGAGACTGATCCTGCTACTAGAAAACTTGGATCCTCTTAATTGTAATCGTAAATGTTAAGCCACGCAAAAAAATGTTAAAGCCAAGTATTGCATATGTAATCGTTCGAAATATGAATACAAATAAATCAAGCCGACATGACCCGGAAAGGTCATGCTAGTCCGGCAAAAAGACGTAAATCAAGGCCGACAGTTTGCAAAATGAAAGCATGTTAGAGATTTAGCGAAAGCAAAACTGTAATCGACCGCATGGCAAGCAATTTCGCACTGAAAATGAGCAAGGTAAATTAATTTTATAAATTTGATGGGACAAGGCACAAGGAAAACATGACGGACGACGCCCTTTCATCCAATGAAAAGTACGTCAAGCAAAGCCTGCGAAAATAAAAGCATTTATTGTATGGTGAGTACCTACTTGACCCAAAGATTGGTAATGCCAGTACGTCTAGAAAAAAAGAAACTGAAGACGCACAAGTTGTAAGACAAATCAGATTACAGATTTTGACGGTGATTTCAAGCAATGGCATTCATATTGGTTTATCTCAACGAAAGTATTTACTGAAGATAATCTGTAAATGCGGTGGCATCGAGTTACTAGGTAAAACTTCATGGGCGATGTCCTATGGTCGTAAAATATTACACAAAATAAGGCCTACTGGAGAAATTATAGCAGTTAGTTCTGAATACTAAACATACCCCGGTTCTATAACCCAAGCGTTGCGTTGTTAATTCTTCCGGTTTATAAAGGAGAAATAGGGAGTTCAAAGGTGCTAGGATATTTTGCTCAAATAAACTGAACTGAGATAAAAAAAATAATGGTAACACTCGCTAGACTTTTAATTAACTTTCAGCGAATTTTCTATTTTGGATTGGACCGTCTACGGCGTTCTATAACACTGCGGGGAACCTGCTGGAAGCACTGCCCCCCTGTCACTAGCCGCTCAGCGTACAACAATTAATGTCGCATCTCATAATTTATCCACGTGGAGGATACCTTAACGTCTCTTATTCAGTATAAATACCAGCATCGAAAGGGTTTCTGTAAGTTCAGTTCCTTTTTTTGTGAAATTTTAGTGAGCTTTTGTGATCCTCGTATAAAAACGTGGAGTTCTTCATATGGCTTCGCCAAAATGCCAACTAAAGTTTCGTCTGTGCACCATTAGCAGTAGTGAAATTTTGGAAATAGAAAAGTCTTTAATTCCACGTTATCGTCTCCATAGCTACTTGCATTGTTTTTGCGTAGAAATACTGGCCAGCAAACCAGTGCTGTTCAGACGGTGGTGGATACTAGAACAGTCCTGGGCCGCCCCTGATAGCCATTATTGAACTGAATGCATGCGGCCTTCACCCGCTTAAGCGGTAAACGCGAAAGACCATGCTTGCAAAAACTTCTTTTGGATCTTGAAGCGATCTCCCGTCACAGAAATGGCTAAAAGGAAGAATAAGGATTTTAACAAAACTAAACTGAAGCTTGGAAGAAAATTAAAGAAACAACATGAAACAGTCATTGACCTTTCAAAGAGGAAAATTATTTTACCTAAGGAAAAAACGTTTTTGCATGTAGGGACATTGTACGTGATCTGAAAGTTCTAGACAGACTTCATGCACAGAGAAGCTACTGTTATCCTTGACGAATATATTAAAAGTATTCAATCCCCCGTGGAAGCTGTGCAGCTGACAGCAATTACCTCAATTCAGTCGATTATTGGTCCTTTTGCTTCTCAGATTCGGGCATGCTCCCGCGATCCTTTGGTCGCACCGCCTACAGAGTCTCTGATAAGTGCCGTGAAACGGTTATTAGGATTCGATTTCGCACTTGAAGAGTTCAATTTTCAAGTTGGTGATCTTTTAAATATGATCGCTAAAATTTGTCAACACTCGACGAGCGCGCGGCTTTCATCTGAAGTTGCCCAACTGTGTTCCAATTTGACAACTGTACGTGGTTTGTCATCTGTTTGGTATTTTCTATTTCGTTTTGAGGGGTTTTCTGCCACTTGTGACTGGTAGATATCAATTACACTCTTGTGTTTATATGAATATAACTTCATGTTCACTCTTGAGACTGCCTTTTCAGAATTATTTTCTGTCATTGCCTTGGCCTCATGGACATAAAAAATTGGTTTACCAATGTTTCTCCTAACACACATACAGCCTTTATTCACTTCACTTTCTCACACACGGATGTTTTATAAACCGTTTTACTATAGCTCAAAAACATTTTTAGCCTTTGACTTTCGTCTTTTAGATCTTTTGCTGCCATCCACGCATGCACTTAATTCTGTCATGTATTGATGGAATAGCTGGTCTTATGCTCCGCCGTCCGGAGAATTGGTGGCGGACAGCTGGCTGTAAACTCCTCTCATGTGTATCCGTGGCAAGATGCAATGTCTTGCAGACGTTCGCCGCCGGTTGCGTCCACCTCAACCCCCGTCTCTCACCATCAGAACTATTCGCATTCACAAATGTTTTGGATCAGGAATGCCGTTCTACCACATATCCTCGTTTACTCGCTCGTCAATTCCAGTTAACTGAGGTTCATTTAAGAGCACATTTTTCTGTCGTCAGTGTAATGCTTAAATTTTTTACAATTAACGTTTTCTCGTGAAGTATTTACATGTTGGAGCGTGTCCTCTGTCATATTTCCAAGTTTTATCCTCGTACATTTTTTCAAAGCTTTATGTCCTAACATTCACAGTTATCCTTTTGCAGGGCTCAATATTGAATACATCTGAACTCAAAATGCATCTGTTGCTCGCTTGTGAAAATTTTCTCAAGGACCAACAGTATACAGCTTTCGTAACGCCTTTAATATTCCGCAACACCGCGACCAACATCAAATTACATCCTTTCCTGCGCTCTACTTCTCTTCCAGACAAAGAACTCGGTAAGTGTTCGCGCGTGCTATACCACTAAGTTAACTTTGTGTAATAGAAGGCCTCTTATGGGTTCGTGCGATCGACCTCTGCAGTAAAAGGTGTTCAGAGAGCACGTCGGTTACATAGAATTCTGTGATTGATCGGATACTTATTTTTCCCGTTTCACTGGTCTCATTTTTCTCCGGTTTATAAGTTATTTACGATCTTAAGCAAGGCTCACTCGAAGTTAATTTAGTACTTAGAAGGTCCTGTTGATGATACAGCATATAAGCACCGAAAATTACGAACTTTCGTTCTAGGGCACCAATAAGCCTTATTGACACTTGTGTCCTAGAGCTGCCTCTGACATCAAACGAAGTATCCACCTGCAGAATCCCTAGTCAATCAATTTCCAACCGTTTGTAAAGGGGACTTGGACACTGCATTGAGCCTGCCTCTGACAGCTTGCATGGTGGAATTGTTTCAACAGAAAGCAAGCTGCGATAAGCGTATCTGGTTAATTGAAGTAGTTATTTGTTAGGCTCCGAACGACCTTAACTGTCGAATCTTCTCGGTCACGCGCTCTTCACACTATGATCCAAGCAAACTTGAAAGTCAAACTGTCTAGGACCTCGAACGCATGTCTGCGAGCGATATTTTCAGAAGACTGTGTCAGTTTGTAAAAACGACTCACTTTATCAACTCCCTACCTCATTGATAAAAGGAAAGCAAACTTTCTTGATAGCGACATTTTAAACTAAAGTCTCGTAGGAGCAGTACTTTTGACCCTCCGAATTACTACCTAAACTGGAGACCAACCCCCGAATATAACGTCGATCAATGACTACCACATGTTGTAAAAGTAAAACTGAACCTTACCAAAACTCGTGAGCCTGGAGAAAACGCTATCGGAGATGCGCAGTGGCAGTGCTAGCTCCCGACCAGTATATATAATCCCTCAAGGTTCTATGACGACGCTCTGCTATGATGACCGCGAACCGCTAGCATCGTTGTCAGTTTCTGACCAACTGCGAGACTGGGGAAGGCGACCTCAAAACCCTCTACCAATTTGATAAGAGTCAGCACCAAAAATATCCAATGCATATAATGAACAAATTCTTGGCTGTCATTACCACCCATGCTGCTGCAGCCACTACAGTCGCTTACTCCAATGCTGGTTCTGTGGCGCGGGTGAATACCAGAAAACTCTTGGAATGTGCAAAATTTTCAAGGTTTGACCGAGCATAATGTTCACCAACAGGCAGATGTCTGGAGTTGGGGACCCCGACCCTTATTCCCAGGAAGTTGTGAGAACAATTTGTTTTTTTATTTGGCGACAGAATTCCTACGACTAGTCTTTCAGGCAAGGTGTGGCGGCCGGTCCTTTGGAACGGGCAAACCCAGTATTGTTTGTCCGCAAGCCAGTTAGTTATGATACGGTCGACTACCTCTGTCAACTGCTAGAAGTCACATTGAAGAGACCTCAGAAAAATTGGCCGCCGTTGCAACTTATATGAAGTGAACCCCAAACGTCAGCGCCTCCTAACTACTCGCTGAGTCACTGGTAGACCCCTTAGATCGGGTGAACCTGCGGTGGTGTCCATGGTCACTTTACTGTTGGCAGTCAGATAAGGTAGAACTTTGTAGTGAGCGCTTCAAGCGCCTTCTTTGATGAACAGTCAATCTCCACTCTCTTCATGAGTGTGGTTTCATTCTTCTCCAGCTTGCAAAATTTCATGTGACCGTCCTGTTGGAAATAAATTCTTTTTGCACCACTAAGGATGCCTATCAGTGTGCCACCACAAGAGGATGGCATTTCTACTCAAGTCCCTAAGTCCTTTATTGGAACTGGCATCTTGACTTCATGGTTAATCAGACAAACAGAGAAAGATTAGCTAGTCCCAAACTATGGAAATGACACTGAGTGCAATAACTAGTGCCGTTTATGGCTCATCGGTAGTGCTGAAAATGTCTTTGTCGTCTTCCTTTTGAAGTAGTTCAAATTATGCCCGCTGAATGAGTCAGATCCGTGCCTCCGTCCTAGGTCGAAAGAGCCTGTGTTACTCGCCCTGAGGCATTGAGGTTCCTGATCAAGGTCAACTCGACGGTGTACGGGTCGTGTATATTTTGAATTAGAATGACTATTTCTTAGAGGCGTGTTGGGCCGAAGAGTTAACTAAGAAGCCGCAAATGTGGTTATACAAAGGGCTACTTTTAACCGTTCAGTAATCATTATATGTTACAAAACACCCTGAGGTCTGTCGTGGAAGTCGGACTCGTGTTTATCGATCTCTCTTCTATTGGCTATGGTCTCTCATATTAACCTTTCCTGCCGAGGATATCTTAATAACAAAAAATCATGCTAAGTAGTGAAAGTTATTTCCAATGCTCAGTCCAAATGCAAGTGGAATGTTTCAGGTATCTGATTGGATGGGTATGTCAGCATCGTTGTGGCATCTTCTACCAAGAACATCAAAAAATCGCACAACTAGGAGTAGGAAACTATAACTGAAGTAGTAAAATTCAAAATATTTGGACCCTCCGACCTACATGCCCCGATATTCCATAATCTGTAAGGTCAGTAGTGTTTTTTATGGCTAAAGCCAAAAAGGCATAGTTGTTTTCCACAATCGGTGTATCCTTAAAAATTGTACTATGCGTTTGTGCACTGGCATTCGCAGCGCGCACCGTTCTAACGGATATGCGGCAATTTTCTTTGTTGTGCCGGCAGAACACCACGCATCATTTCTCCCGAGTACCCCAATTGCTATGTACGTAGGCAGAGCCTGGTGTCCGGGGGTAGTCCACATAGTTCGAAAAAACAAGGAAATATACGACAAACTGCAGCTGCTGTTGGTCGTTAAAAGTGTTAAAATTTCACCCATTTGTGAATGGTTTTTCCGCTAATGCAGTAATGGGCCTTTTTCGATTGTGGTGGCAGCAGGCTACCCTATTATATGATCTTCTCGTGCCATCCAGGTTGCTTATTAATGTTGGTCGTTTAGTACGTATCACATTTGGTTTGGTTGTTTTTGCTGAATAGGCACGTCTCTAAGAAATTTCGCGCATGCACTGATAGCAGCAAAAGGTATATTGGACAGAAGTTTCAGTAGTATTTTCATGGCCGCAAGGTCCAACCAATCACTGAGCCAAAAATCTAAGTAAAAGAACTAGCTGAATAAGGGGCATGTTTTACAAGTGTGTGATAGTTTCAAGCCGCAGGATTCTCAACCTTCAACATGGGAGTCCTTTGTAGGGAATGTATACATGTATTTGTCTCAATAGAAGTCTTTAAGAGGCATGCTTCACCTATGGACTTCCCACGCGCAACTTACGAAAGGGCGACATCTTTAACTACCATCACTTGCACTTTGCTATTATTCGGACATGAGCTTTCATGGGAATTATAAGTAGATGCAGGCCCCCAACAGCCGTTCGCATTCTTTGTTCGGTATTTTCTCAAACGTTTTTGCTCAAGAATCTAACTACAAGGCAGCCAGGGCAGTGGTGATTAGCGATCACCGCTCCACGTTGCTGTTTTGCGGTGTTGTTGCTGTTCGTGTGCGTCCTCGTTTTTTCTAGAGTCGAAAGTCTGGTTATTTCACAGAAAGCATTCGACGAAGACTGTTTCACTATATGCCACCTGTGAATGCGCCGGATAATTTCCCCCTAGGACAATGGGTAACCGGCCTGATAAACGTTGTACGTCGGAATCGACTGTTTTCTAAATATCATTTGCTTCTAGCGCCGCCGCAAACATCTAACCATGTCTTCAATTGACTGCCAGCCAGATCGACTGCATTCTAGTCGGTTCATGGTTCTGCGGTTGGGTACACGGTAACAGATAGGTTGAAGGTCGTAGCTAACGGTCCTTAAAGTCATCAGTCTATGAATAAATTGAGAAAATTTATCTATTAACTCAGCTACGCCGCAGTGAACGGATCGGCGGAAGAAGCTCGCAGTTGTCCGCCGAACGTCTCGGACCAGGTTCCGCAATGATGATTCCTTCCGCCAACTCCGGAAGATGACAACAAACTCGGCTTAATGTAACTGAAAAATTATTGGGTGGAAATGGCGACCCCCATGAAACAGGCCTCAAACATTGATGACAATAAAAAATTACCAAATTATTCGCCAAGTTAGTGGTTAGTCATCTGCACTGAGTGACTCTTCTCGGTGTAAATGGTGACTATTACTGAAAACGTGACCGAATTAGATACCTGGCATGAGCACTTCGAACACCTCGATTTCAGTGACCAATTAATCGCGCTCGCGCTGTCCCATGCAGCATCGTTTTTTATATGCCTCTCCAGCTATGCATTCCACGACGGAGGTCTCTAACTAAACACCCCTACACCCCCACTGAAATCTACAAGTCTTGTGACAATGACGTCTTAGCTCGGTGGGGTGACTGAGCGAGCTTGGGGTGATGACCACCTCCCTGATGACGTAACCTAAGCCTCGTTGATTGAAGCGTTAGTTTCTCCGGTGCACTCAATGCGGACCGCCACTGTCAAGTGAGGCTGCAGTGACTTGAGTCTGAAACCAAATTCGCTATCAAAGACCTCTACTAAACCGATCTATTATAGTTTTGCGTACTTAAATGGAGAGTCTTGCAGTTATTAAACCAAAAATCTTCTGTACCATATTTAACTTTATTGAATATGCATTTTAGATTTCAAACACGACGTCACTCCAACTGGCTCGTTGGCCTCTAGCGTTCTTCACTCAGCGTGGATGCTTCCAAATGTGGAGGTTAGGGTGAATCCAACCGTCAATACCAGCTATGCATCCTTCGGCTCCACGGCGGATAAACTCAGTCAACAGGGGAAGTTTACAAGTGAACACGGTTGCAGTGCTAACCTCTCCGCTGATCAAGCTGCCCTCCAATCAAGACGATTGGCAGTCTACATAATTAACGAGGGACTGCGTTTTCTTGACGGTGAGGCGCGTCTCTTCGAAACATTTTTGGCAAGAATAGGACCCGCACCCTACTCCCTGGGCCTTGCGCTTATTTCCACGGGGATTAAGATTAGTGTTGGGGTTAGGGTTAAGATTCGAGTTAGCGTTTGCTAGACCACCTTTATTACAGTAATCATCACGGGGCCAACGCCTACATCTTGCTGGTGTGTATTGTTAATCGCGATGGCGGTGGTGGTGATGATGATGATGAAAACAGGAATAAGAATGATAGTAGCAGAAATAGTGGCAAGGATGTAGTATTATTAGTAGTAGTAGCGCTCTTATTTTCGATATCTGACCGAGCTCATCGGTAATCCGGACGCTAGCGTTCAATGCGCCCTTAGGTTCCACCTACGGCTCTGTGCTGAGTCAAAACCATGGCCGCTGATCAGTTTGGCTTGTCATATGCCCCCGATTCTGGGTTTTTTTTAGTCAGCTTTGCACTAGTTTTTACATACTGTCTGAACATATGATTTAGTGTTTATTTAGTCTGTCAAATTACGCTTCGAATTATTTGACGTTTAAGTGTTGGTGAACTTTTGTGGGCGTGTGAGTTGTTCTTGGACTTTGAAATTTCAGAACGCAATAAATGATGGTTCACCCACATAAGATAGAATCTTTTTAACGTACCTTTAAAAGTTTGTGCGAGGACATCCCATTAAACTACGTGTGACAGGTGCAAGACTCGACACAAGAAGGTTCTTCTTCTCCGGCAGAGTGATTAAGGCCTGGAATGCTCTGCCGGCCGACATAATCATGTCCCCATCCGTTGACACTTTTAAGCGGAAGTTTGACCAGTACAGCCATAAGTACCACGACGACATCCGAACCTAACACATTTCCTGAAACATATTCCCATCCACAATTTTCGCGTCATATAACATACTACTCCCTATTTTGGAGTAACACTATTTTATAATTGTTTGTCCGATGCCCTGCAGTGTGTCGGGGAGATAACCCTTTGTCCAACGTCCATTATATGTCAGACTTTTTTAATTTACTGTGTCACTGACATCAATAGGGAGCTCAAAGGCCTTGCCTATAATACCCTTAGTAAAACTGAACTGAACCAATGTCGAACAATATATTACTGTCTGCATGAAGTGCTCAACCTTTTTCTATTTAATATTCCATAGTAGACCTAATGCTTGACCACAGAGTTTGCATTGGCGAAACTCCATTTGTGCTTTGATGCGTTGGGATGTATTGCCGGATTTTGTTCTGTGTGGCGGGCACACATTAATAATAGCGACATCTCGTTATGCACCTACTGGCCAAAACGGCAGTTAGAGAGCAGTCGATATTTGCCTTTGCATACCTTTTCAATTTATCTTCTCCGTAGGCAAGATAAAATTCAAAGGCGATGGCATCGTCTTCATGCTGCTTTTAACAGACCTTTTTATATGGAACTGAGGAATGTCCATGTTTGCTTCACGTGGAACGCATTTTATGCCAGACGAGATATATTCACATCTACTTTAGGACTAAGCTTACTTCCGACTGATTTACTCCAAGTTAGCGATTAATTCCCTAGGAGATTAAACAGCATCAATGCATGTTTTTTGTAAACAACCGGCTCGCTGGAAAGTTTCAAACAGCTTTTCAGCCTATTATTTGTATAAATGGAGACCTAAACACAAGTTTTGTGTCGGAAACCAACGAAGATTCTTCGCATAATTTCGTACTTAAAAGCAGAATAGTAAAGATCATTTGCAGGCCACCCTCATGCTATGCCGGTCGTCCTGTTGCTATCTCAGCTTTTTTCTTTACCAGCATATTATGGATTTGAAGAGAAGCCGTCTGCGCCCTTTTCTAATTTGTTACTGCTGGTTGTGTCCTAAATCTTCCCGAGGTATTTTATGGCCCTATGACTGCCAACTGGCAGACCCCTCTTACCTCTTTTAAGTATTTGTTTTTTTTTCCCAAAGCCCTCGTAAAACAGTTGGCCTTGCTCAAATAATGGCTGAGAATAGTCCGACCGATCTTCATTACGCGGTGCATCTGCCTGTGCCAGGTAGTGGAGCGGCCCTCAGTGACCATTAGTTGCGGACTAAGCAAAAATATGCCTGACGAATACACATACAACAGTTTCATCATGGAGGTTCTGTTGCCACGGGTACTCAGCCCTTAGACTCTAGCAGGCGCAAATACTGGGGAGAAGCCGCCTAACAAACACTCCCGGTAGTCCTTGAGGTCTCGCCTTTACCTTTCCAAAAGACGAAATTAAACGTCATGCTGCAAGTTAACTGAAGTGAGCCATCTTCACGTTGCCAAAAGCCTGCCTTACTCTTTCGGGTGGGCAGAACCCCTTACCTTTATTTTGGGAAATGACGGCGGACTCGATCGGTTTGTAGTTTGGCGCAGGTCGTCAGACCTCATTAAATTCAATGACTGCGCCAAATATGGTCCTGCTTGTGCGTGCCGAACACGGGCTTGTTCCTCGCTCATTTATCATAAGGTCGACCCTGATCGATCGCGTGCTTCGTGGATTTTTTCTTAACTTTTTAACATGGCATCATATGAAGAGTAGGCTACAGCAAACGAATCCTCAGTCAGCGCCTGTGACTGATTTCAATCCGTCTTCAGGCTTGTTTTTCGAATGTTCTGCAGCAAACAAACTCCGCAAGGCAACCCTTGGTCCTATATAGCTTTGATATAGACCGGACACCCTCTTTGGATACCTTCATGACTGTGAGGGTATTCTCCGGTAAACGTGACCCAATGTGACCTACTAGACAGCTATGACAACCTAAAAGAACTACAATGGAGCCAATTTAAGTAAATTACTGTTTGCTTACCTATTATGCTCTAAATATCAACTGTTTTGTCCACCCTCAGAGCTCTTACATTCTCCGAAGTTTGAAACAGTTCTCGGGTTACTCTGCGTCGTGCGATGTCTTCGCGTTTTTGCGGAAACCAAAGGACCCACCTTTTTTCTCAACCAAAAACAGCTTATTTCCTCTGGTTATAAACAGTCGCGGTAAGTTGACTTTCTTTAATAAAAACCACAGCCATCTTGATTTGTGCTTTTAAAAATGGATTATCTTGCCCTGCAACCCCAACGACACGTGAATTGACATGCAACACTCGGCCATTCCAGTTTGGCCCCCGGAGCTGTTATTGTTCTCCTGCTTTTTTTTGCCATTTACGTTTGCTTAACGTCCGATGGTGGGCACCATGGTATGACGATGTTCTGCGCAGTGTCACAGATGAATTGTGAGCTTCGTTACTTTTTCCGTCGTGCATTTGGTTGTAGAAGGAAAAACCTATAGGTCATTTCTATTAAAACGAAAACGTTCATGGGTTAAACGGAGTCATAAACCTAGAACACAAGTAGATTGTGTGTGAGTGAGCACTTCTATATTACGACCTAGGAGCTTTTAAAAAAAATAGCTGTCTAGTCCGTCTTGTCATCTGCGTGATTTTGCTCTTATTCAGCAAAAAATTGCCCTAGTATGTCCTGGGATGGAAAAAAAACCCTGAGCTACGTATTTCAACGCCTTGGTTGATTGCATACCGTAGCTGTTTGACTTTGTGATAAACTATAGAGGAACAGCGTAGCCGTGGCCCACGTGTCCTTGCGGTCAGGGCCCACTTATTTTCTTTATTTGTCTTATTGGCCACCCGCCCATTGACTGTAAGAACGCTGGCAAAAACCTAGACAGTATGCCCTGAAAGCCCTCCCAAATATTAGCCTTTTAAATACTCTTGCTGTACGCCGATCAGTTTAGTTCAGTATATTTAAGGGTAATAGGCATTGCCTTTGAAGACCCTATTAATAAAAAAATATTTAACTGCAAATTTGCAGTCAAAATACACGTCATTGCAAAGTAGTCAATAACATATTCAAGTAGAAGGAGATTGTTTTTAACAGTCAAGTCTGGGCACAGTTTCGATGATTACCTATGTCAAATACTAGATATCACCGTTATCTGTATGTCTATGCAAAGCTTTTGTATGATGTAGCAGTTCCTTCCTGTAAGAAGGAACGATAATTGTCAAGCGAATATAAATGAACATTTGCGCGTCTAACTCCGCACAACATTCCTTACCGCTCAGGCCAGCCTCTGAACTACGACTAAGAACACTGAAACCCCAGAAGCCACGATACCGTAGCCGCAGAGCGACCCAAAACCAGCAGACCACACCAGCTTGTCTACCTCCGAGTCGTCTCTACCTCTAAGGTGGGGTGCAATTAGTAGTGTTCGATTCACTAGCTGCTCAAAGTCCACCCATGATGATTACTCTTAACTGTTACCTGTACATCGCGTCACTGTCTGCTTCCTTCTGGTTTTTAACCCCCTCTCTCTCCCCCCCCCACAGCGATAATTTTATACGCAACAGAAGCACCTGCACTACACTGTCGCGCATACTGCCTAGGTATAAACAATCGTAAAAAGCTGTATCGACTGGAACTAGTCAAAATTCCAAGCTCCTGTATCAAACCGTTTTCTGCATCTGCACTTTCTGTTAGCAATCCATCTTTGAAGTTGGCGACTTCACGCAGTCCAGGTTGACGCGCCTTTTCCCCGAGTCACGCACATCAGGGCACATGCAGTTTAGCTCTGCTGTCTTTGATTGGTCGTGGTGATGCCTTTGATTATTTTCCGCCGCGAAAGACAATCCTATGCAGTTGATGCTTCGCCGCTAGTATGTGCCCGAGAAGCAACTTTGTCCCTTTTGAGATTTACGACCGTGGCCAGCTAGAGTTACACCCTAAGCACCGAAGTGCACTTTGTAAGGAACTCAGAATAGCGATTGCCTAAATGGGCATGGTGTATCCGCCTTAATTGTCATAATTCCCCAATATCGATCTGTCATCCATTGTCCATGCGGTTAGGTAGGATCGTGATACTTTTATTCATAAAATCGTGTTGCGGTAATTTCGTGTTCGGTTAATGTTACAATTAGAACTTTGTTCAATTTTTTTAGAAAGCCAAAAGCCATATCCAGAAGATCTCTCTGCACTTCGTAAAACATATTTAGTTGAAGGCAGGCTATGTGAAGGACACTTTCTTAGAAGCTAGCCCGTTGTTATATATATGATTAAAACTGGAACAGCGTATTTACCGACGGAGTGTAGAATGCTCGATCGCCCGGCTTGTGGTTTTTATATGAGCATTCGTGCATGGACCCATTTTCTGCAGTGTCAGTAGAGCAGGCGGTCGTTGTTTCAAGTAATTGCGCAACAGTGAGATTCGTATGCCAGTTGACTGAGCTCTGGTCGGGCTACTACTATTGCGCGCAGTTAGTTGTCGTGTGGTTAGGTCAGAGAAAGGGTTACCCATGTGTAGCTTTGACCGTACTTCGGTTGGGATTACTTATGTGGCCCCCTAAAAAAGGACACGGGGATGGGAACGTCCCGCCTAAATAACAACGGTGACTCTGCGCATGATTCCAGGAAGGGCGAACATTCCTGTGCCGTAACCGTACCATAACCCTTAGCCGGAACCAGAATCTTAACCCTACACCAGCCCTAACCCTACACCCTAATTCCTCTGCAGTTTGTCGCAAAGACACCTGTACTCAGGGCGTTTCCTGTTCTCATGGGCCATATAAATCATTCTTGCCCCTACTTTTACCGATTTTTTCTGAAGCAGTTTCGAACACTCAGATTAAGGAAACTTCGATTTGCTGTTCTGCATTTCCTTTTACAGTTATTTCACCTTCTTTGATCATCAAGGGCCTTTCCGTTATAAACATTACTATTCCGATCTTTCGCTAAAAGGGGGGTTGAGTCTGGAGACCCTTACTAACATCTTCAAGGAATGCCAAATTCCTCTACGTAGTAGGGCAGGGCGGTTGTTGTAAGAAAACCTGCGGAAGGTTTTACTATAAGGAAAAACATAATGCAGACCCCCAACTCTATATTGTCTCCGCAAACCTGAATTCCAATTTGTGTGTGTGTGTGTGTGTGCGTGCTGGCTTGATCTGCCAACCAACGAACCAGTGCCAAGGGTGCCGACAGACAGCCGTCATGCGCGCCTAGTCTGTCTGTGTGGTCCCATAACACCCAAACACTGCATGGATTTATTCCGCCACATGCTCCTACACGATCACAGTGAAACAACGTGGTCTAGGCGTTACTTACACCGGCATATTTGAACAATGCGTGGGCCTTTGGGTCAAGCGTCATTTATTGAAAAAGCATCACGCATCGCTCATGCCACAGTCATAGGATACAATTTACCAGCGTAATTTTGACGGGTAAAACGTGTGACAGCGCATGCACTCCCCACTTTTGCGTTTTCCAACGTCTCGTCATGTCTAGTAAAGGACTAGCGTTCACGTGCACAGAGTCTTCCCTCCTACGTCGCCCGCCGCTTTCAATCAGAGCACTGCTTGGCTGAATGAGGCTGCTGGTGTAGGACAAAAATAGAGGAGGTGGGGCCAATTCTTCCTGACAAATCAGGACATTCCTCACTAAATCATACTCATTTAAACTTTGGTGACGCGCAAAAATTCCTGACTTCTAAGGCTGCCGACTAGAAGGACACGGTAGATGTCCTTACTTACGAAATGGCATCTAGCTCACAAGAAGATCCTTATTACGCAAACTTAGCCCAAGCTGCGTCCCTCAAAGTCTTGTAGTAGTAAGGAAACGACCTTTCCTCAAAGGCATATCATGGTTTATAACGTGTATTACGTTGTTTAGAAATTCCTACAATTTTTACAAAAGCAGGATAGTCCGAAAGCCTAAAAAATCACCATCACCGATTACACTGTGTTTCAAATGTACAGAAAACCTGTCCGTGCAAAAACACGAGTGCATAAGTCAGCACAGTAGGAGTATGTTTGATGTTTACGCTTAACAATCCTCTAAGAAAAAGGGTAATTTATAGACTGGCTACTAAAAAGCAGCTTGTACTTTGATTATAGATTTAAACACAGGTTCACGAGAACTGGCTGTATTTTTTTCGTGTTTCCCTTACTTTATATGCGCTTGACTAAGGCAACCAGGTTTTCTTTCGATTGCACCGATAGGGAAGTCGTAGGAATAAAAATTTCATAAGCTCTGCGTAGAAAAGAAATAAATAGACTGGTCAGGTGCAATCGTAAACCTACTGCGTCGTGCATATTAAAAGAACTTCTCCTTTGTACAATTTCTTTATAGGTATTCCTAGTGTTAAATTGCGATGAGTTTCAACTCGTCCTTGAAATAGCGATGCATACTTTACAATTTTCACTGTTTCTTATCGACAGCCCTTAAATGTAGATTCCTTTCGGTGTGTTTATCAAAACCTTCTCAATCCGCGACAGCATTGAGGGTACTAATGTTTTCATTCTGTATGCGGTCCGCAAATATTCTGAACCTTCCAAATCCGAGGAGTTTTGTACATACATAATTGCTGACTGACGCTTCGATATGGAAGTAACCCAAAATGTGAAAATGAATTTAATGTAAGTATATGCATTAGACTTTAAGAGTCTTCCTTTGTAATAACGAGTTCCTGTAAGTAGTAGCTTTGCATTACCACGTTTGGACCCTTACGGAGAAAAAATATTTGAAGAGTACACAATCCTGCTTTCATTGATGCATTGTTTGAACGATCGACACTAATGAAACCTCTGCTTGAAAAAAATCGACTACGTCCTTCACCACTGTTCGCGTTCTCATTGCTCTTCTTTCTCGAACAAACTCTTGTCATGCACAGATTACATATCGACAATCTGGAATTACTCCATCTCTCACATTTCAATTTCCTGCTACGATATCCGCATGTACTCTGTCCCCACCTTAACTAGGGCTTCTTTCCGTTGTAGCGTCTTCGCAATTGTTTTTCTTATCTATTTGGAGCCGTGACCCGTCAACCAGTTCCCCTTTCTTTTGCTTTTCTTCATATTAATGTCCAAGGTAGGCTTGCATTAGCAAAATATCCATACGTTCGTCTGAACTTAATGCGCGGGCATGATTGGATTTTACAAGGGATGCAATTTTGTCTGACATTTCGACCGTCGTAGTCCGATGATATCCGCCGTGTGCTCCACAGCATGATGGTGCAGGGACGGTGACTTGCGAGTGGATTAGTTTTAAGTGATACCAAACTCGCGCCGCAGCTACCGCACTCTCTGTTCCCTCAATCGTTTGTGCCTGGTGTTAGACAGAGTTAAGAAGACCGGAGACGGGGTCGGGCGCAAGTGGCTGGCGCAGCAGGAAACCCTTGACCGTGCCGCCACGCCTTAATCAGATCCCACGGGTTGGGAGTCATAAGTGGCAAGTGACTGGTGCCGCGGAAGCCTGCACCTACGCGTGCCACCACGCCCCGTCCCCATGTTTGACTTTCGTTATGGGAGCTCAACCCGAATAATACCTACCCACCCTGATCTGGTCCCCGTGTTGACTCAGCCCATCTACCATGCGGCCCGTTTAGGAGGCACAATTTCTTCCAACCACTCTTTATCGACACTAATTTCGCCAATTCTTCGATCTGGAATGCTCTGTTTGTTTAATCTTCTCTTTTCCGTCATTCTTCGTATCGCTTTCAGTTATGATCCGGATCCACATGAAGCGCATGCTTGCCCGGCTGTTGTCCCGAAACCAGCATGGGAGAGAAAGAGAACACAATCGGGCACGAGGAAATGTCACTCACTGAAAGGCTGCGTGTATTTATAGCACCCCGTTCAGATTGGCTATATGCTGTCCAATCCGCTTAATGTGAAAGAGTCGAGTAAACATGTACGAATCAGATCCGAAGAGGGCCCTGTGACAACCGCCAGGGCGGGACGCTGTCGAGCGCACGCTCATTGCATGCAACGTGGGAGCCGCGTGCGCGTGTGTGTGCTTTTCTGTGAAATTGAATAATCGTGGGAATTCGGGGGCATTCCCAACACTTTCCAAAAATACACCATAAAAATATAGTGCTAGTTGCACCGATTTCGATGTCGCTACCTGTCAAAGTAAGGTATTTCTTAAAAACTTTTACCGAGGTGATGAGGTTCAGGACCCTGTTTCTAATATAGATGGTCGTTTGGGTCGTATTTGTAGCTTCACGTAAGCGTGAGCCCTCATCGCCGAAAAAAGTGAACAACCACAACAAAAGTTGGAAGTAACTATGCCGTAAATCTGCTTAAAAACTGTCTAATAGGTTACCACTTTAAAAAAGTGCTTTTGTTGATATTTCTCCGACGGAAGTTTGCATACTTTTCCTTTTTCCGCGATAAAATCAAGGTAAATATTGCGACTTTGACCGTTTTTCACTTCCCTGAAAATTACTTGCTTTAGGTAAAAAAACTCACTTCCCTCTTTATATTGGAACCTTTTTCGGTTTATTCGTTTACTTGTAGGCTCCGTTCTAAAATCGTGTTTGCACAAGAGAGTGACCGCAAAAATATGATATTTCGAACACTGTTAGTGTGTTTCGTTCCGCAAAAATTCCCATTACCGTTCCATCGATCATTCTTCGGAATGAGGATCAGACTGTGGTGACTTCTTAATCTGGCCGCGGTGCTACTCTTGCTTCTTTCAGGTCGAAGGTTGTGTTTGACGAGCGTGGGATGGCGCCTGCGTCACCTCCAATAGAGTTAAATTTTTGGCTTAACGCGGATCAACCACAGACGTATAAGAGGGGTCGGCCGGTACAGTTAACATCCTACACTTCCCCTCTATTATCAGTTATCTTCACGCCAAAACTCACGGCGTGTGTTTGTTATGGCTTGGAAGGTTAAGACCTCGTGCAATGGCTCCCTCTTCATGTGGTCTTTATGGCAATAAGTATATTTAGATCCAGAACCCTTTGGTATGTGCATAGTTTGGGGGTTAGAAAGTGCGTGTTACTCGTAGACGGACTATTTAGGTTTATCAGCCATTGCATCTACGCCAAACTTCGCCCATCTTGTCGGGAAAATGCGGTGGGTTAGATACCTGTTCCCACCACGAATCAATGGACGAATCCTTCTGAAGCCTCAGGATGTTTTGTGTTAAAGGCAAATTTTTGCTTTCGATACGTTGTGTCCGTTCGATAACCTCATGGGTGTGATCTAGAGAAATTTTCACGACCAAGTTTGATGGACGACTTTCTCTAAGGTTGTACTAGAGGCCAAGAAACCCATGTCGCAAAACGTTTTCCAATGACATCTCGTTTTACATAACACTTATGACGTCTTCCTTTTTTTCATTTTTTTGCAAGTTCAAAAGTCAGTTGAGGGAGCTCTTGCTATATTTGTCGACTTTTTCGTTTGAAGCACTTAGGCTATGTTGCCCCTTGATTTTATCTGCGAAATTTTGAACATCCATCAAGTTCCCCACAGGAGCTTTGATACTGATGAAGGTTGGGTCATATTCGTCGAATTAGAGTGCTATATGCATTTCATTCACCAAGTGCTAGGGTTTCCTTTAGCCCCTCAGGCGTCTTATCAGTGCTTTCCCAGTTGGTACGAACCTATATGTCGGGCATGTTCTTCGTTGAAGCAGGATTGTTATCCTTTATTCCACCCCCGACTATCGATCCCTCCTTACTATTTCAACAAGAAATATGGACGGCACTTTTGCCGTCTCGGGCATTGGGATAAGACACGAGTATAGGAACCTCTCCCCAGGTGGCCCTACACGGCATTTTTGGAAGGGTACCGAGTCCACTGTTCTAACCCTGACGTTAACCCTAATCCTTTATTTACCATTAACTAACCTTAACCCTAATCTCCTTGGAGTTCAGCGCAAGGCCACCTCTGTTATGGGAGGGTTCCAATTCCCGTTGTCTTTGGGGTATTGAGAGCCAGAGTTCGCATTACACGTACTCACGGAGTTGGCCCGGGTCTGCCTGTGACGCTCGTTCTGTCGGTTCGGGGCTCAGGCTATTGTCTAAATATGTTCGTGTGTGAAGAATAAAATGTGTACAACTGTTTCGCAAAGGCAATGTTAGTTTGCATCTTCCAAATATTTTTTTCCTGAATGTCTTCTGCAAGTTAAAATCGAGCTGTCTGCACCAGAGCTTTTTTCGCTAGATCAACTTTTTGTAATAATTTGCTTGTAAGCTTTCCTGCCTCCCCCTTTTTGATCATGGACGGGATTTAATCTCAGCCTTGACCTGTTTTACCATTTGAAGATTTTCTGGTACATTTTAATCTAAGGTGTATGCTTCCTTTTTTGATCCTGTCTTGAATTCAAAACTGGGCGTAAGCCAGAAATTTGCTTCCATGGATTTCGAAGTCCTCAGCCATGTCAGTACACTTCGGTGTTCAAAAGTCAAATAATTTTCTCGGATATTGACATCTTGATGTCCCTTTCGTTCGTAGCTGGTGCGTCTTTCATATTCTACAAAAGCGGTATGCACCGTTGTTAGACCTAAAAAGGTGTCATGTACGGACGGAAGCTCTAAGCCCTTGCGCCTTATTTGGTTTAATATGGACTAACTGCTGGATGGACAGGCGAGCTTGATAATATTCTACTTTAGCCGAAATTCCCTACTACCTCCCTGGACAGCGATGCCACGCCCCGAATGCGTTGTGTGAATTGCCCACGGAGAATTTATGTGCCATATGTTGGGAGTGAGAATTAATTAGTGCCTTTTTATGAAAGAATACAGCATTTATTTAAAAATAACTACATTTTATTTTATGCAAGGCCTTGTCTGTCGGCAGCTACAGCCTTTCCCTATATTTTGGGTCACAAGGAAAAAATTTCGATCTCTTGAAGCAATCCTTTGATGGAGCTAATTTTCCACTTCTTCATAGGATCTAAAGCACTGCTAAGCGAGGTCATTTTGTATCGACCAAAACAGATGTTAGACTGGTGGAACAGTGCCTTTTGAATAGGAGGAAAAATGTTTCCAAAGTTTCCTTCACTCGCTGTGGAACATGGAACTGGCGTTGTCATTTTGCCAAATCCCCTTGTCATGTCTTTCACCATATTCTGGCCTTTGTGTGTTTAGTTATTGGTTCACATCGACTTGTCATTGTGAATATCGCTGAGCAGGAATATTTTCAGCTGGCGTCAGCAACTCATTGTACACCACTACTTTTTGGTCCCACCAAATACACAGGAGAACTCTCCTTCCATAAGTATCCTGCTTTGGCACTGATTTTGGCCTGGCGTCATCCGGGTTTTTTTTACATCTACGATTATCGTAATAGATCCATTTCTCATTCCCAGTCGAAATCCCATGCAAAATAATTTTTTCAATGCAATATTTCACTCGTTAACCTTCAGTCACCTTTTACAGCACCAAAATTGCTCGTTTTTATACCATTCTTAATGCATGTAAAAGTTTCCCAACAGTGGATCTATTAACTAACACTTCTGACATTTATTTAAGTGGTTGATATGGATCGAATTCGATTAACGTTTTCCATCCAGAGGTACTAACGCCCCGACCAAATGCTATAATCGAAGGATGATAAGTTTCTTCAAACACATTTTTACCGTTTTTAGTCACCTTTAAGCAGTACCTAGCGATGCAAATTAAATCCCCTACCCAGCAATAGCAATTACATATATATGTATGCGAAATGTCAGAAATCATCAATCGTTAATTAAATTATTGTTTTAATGTAAATCTCCGACGAAACTGTTCCGCTCACGCTAATTTGGGAAGACTTTTGTTCTGGTTACCCGTCATCTTTGGGTGCTTCCATAATCGATTTTAGCAAGAGTTCGGTTAGTAAATGTGCATTATATGGGGGCGTACCCAAAACCGTCATTATTTATTTTTATTCAGGATGCCATTTTGAAAGCATCGTTACCCTTAAAAAAACTCGATTAGGTGATATGAACTTGTAACAACGAGTTTTCCACGGTTCGATACATTTTTATATTCTTCTGGACTAATACTGTTAAGTACCTTCGGAGACTCTTTCTTAACCGCTTCTAGATTCTCAGAACGCCTTTCCTTAAGGTTTTATTCATTCATGGGAATAAGAAGAAGGCGCAGATGGCTAGGATAGGTGACTAGGTGGGGGTAAATCGTCGCCCTGCCGTTTTTTTCCCCACAAAGGGGTTGATTTTTAACGCTCTGTGGCCAAGTGCGTTGCCATAAGAAAGCAGCCAGTCCCCTAGACCGCCACATTTCCGGTTGTTTTTTTTTCTCTTGTAGATAATAATGCTAGTTCACTGTGGTACCATGACGAACAGCTCCTTCGATCTCGAAAAACAAACCACCACGGACGCGTTATTCCTTAAAGCTTGTCATCGCAAAATCACCGGGAGCGTTGGGAGGGGGGGTTAATAAACCAATCACTCTGTCCGCTACGATGAACGCTGGTTGGTCAGCGGAGCAGGAAGAGTTTCTAGTAAACTTACTTTGCGAGAAAAGGCAGTACTGCCAACTCACTGGTTTCTGGAAAATAATTTTTTTTCCTTAGGTACCCTTGCCGGCTACTTACCAACCATTCAATCCCGCGTAGTTGCTGTAATTGTCGGTGTAATAAAACTCATGCCGCTATTTAGTCGCAGCACTCTTCGAGAGCTTTCGCCGTTGCAGTAAGCCCATTATCTTTTGACGTAAGTCGACCTCCAGACATTTTATTATTGTGAGATGAGCGTCTCCTCCCTGAGTCGATAATTACCTCCGAATTCACGCCTGCATGTGCTATTTAAACGGTCCGTAGAATCTACAACGCTTCGAACAATTTGTGAGCGTTTAGCGAATGACGAATCCCCGTGATGAGCGATTGAACCACTCTACGGGGTAACTATGTCGACTGCAGACACTTTGTATAATTGTTGCTTTTTAATTTCCTCGGAAATTAATCGCTAACTTGGAGTAAATCAGTCTAATGCAAGGTTTTTAGTCGTATACTGTTTGTCTTGGCATGATACTAGCATGACCTCAATGTTGGAGGTGTATCTCCAGTGGCTACCCTGTATATTGCTTACGGGGCTCTTTTCGTGGTAGCTGTAATATTGGTGCTGTGAGGTCACTAAACGCGTCGAATCCTTTAACCCTTTCAGGCTGCCAGATGTATCCTTCGCGTTAAGTCGGTTTTCCCATCTTCTGCGCGATGTTATCCCCCTAGACGTTCCCGAGGACCAACTCCTATCACAGCTTCTGGCCACCAAAACGTCATCGTCCGCCGAGGATCCGGCCAGATCGCGTGTCATTGCTCCGGCTGTTCGATCACGGCGTGAACAGAAGAGGGCAAAGCAGCGTGCGGTCAAACTTGCCCGGCGTGGGCAGGCAGCGACGGCAACGATGAACGTAGCGAAACCTGAGGAGGAACTTCGCGAAGCCGACGTGATACCTCTGGGACCAGGTATATCGTAAATTGCATTGTCCCTGAAGCCGATTTTCTTGACTCATGTGTACCTGCGCCGCCATCATCTCGTAAGCGTCGTGTTCGGTGCACGATGGTCGCCCCATTTAACCGTGGTTTTTCTTCGTTCTGCGACATTCTGCGTTGATTTACGAGCCAAGATATTCGAATGTTCGTACCTCTCAGTCTCGCTCATGTTTGATGATCTGCATCTCCCAGTTTTGGACTTGCAAGCCAATTCAAAAATATGCAGTAGATTGCCTAACTCATGAACTGTCTATATAAGAATTTGAGGTAGTAGCAGGGCAGGCATTTTAAGGTGTTAGTTCTGTTTTTTGAATTAAATTGATGATCAAAAAGCTGTTTAATATTAAAAAGATCACTTCGGATCAGTTTATTCATGGGAAAATGTTCGTACCTCTCAGTCTCGCTCATGTTTGATGATCTGCATCTCCCAGTTTTGGGACTTGCAAGCCAATTCAAAAATATGCAGTAGATTGCCTAACTCATGAACTGTCTATATCAGAATTTGAGGTAGTAGCAGGGCAGGCATTTTAAGGTGTTAGTTCTGTTTGTTGCATTATATTGATGATCAAAAAGCTGTTTAATATTAAAAAGATCACTTCAGATCAGTTTATTCATGGGAAAATTGGGGAAAATTTGACGTTTTTTGCTATCCAGGAATTTTCCTACGTTATTACAAGCTACAGGTCAAAAAAATTTTGCTTTTATGCGCAGTACTATGAATGAACATTAATATAAGCCGGAAAAATTTTGGAATATATCCCTTTGGAGAACGGAAAATTTTGTTTTGTTTTCACGAAAATCAGGTGAATGCAAGTTTGAGAGCTTGCATTGTTTTCGGAAAAATGATGACATATTTAGTTTAAAAAATCAAGTTTTGCAACGTCATGACGTTTTGTACCAAAAAACGTTGTAATAAACATTTTTGAATGTACTTTGTTTTTACCACACCGCTAGTTAGGACCTTAAACGCGCATATATACGAGACGCGATGATACACCGCGACTTTTCGCAGTCACGGCGTACGCGAAGCCTGAAAAGGCAATTTCGGTCTGCAGTTGACTATAAAGGAATAAGGAAACTTGAAACGGAAGGGGCAGAAAAATTCACATTTTATCGCAAAATCGTACTATATATTCAGCCACTCTCTTGTGTGTTTGAAAGCTTAGAACTAGACTGAAAAGTAAGCAAAGATATCGAAAAATACTCCAATAGAAAGAGAAAAGAGAGTTCTTTAATTTTCAGCAGACATTGTATCCCTACTTTTCAGTTAAGTCGAAAATTTGGTCAAACGGTCCCAGTTTTTTTGACTTCCCTTTGAAAAAACGTTAATTACGCAGACATTCGACAGTGAAACATCTAATTAAAGCACTTTTTAAAAATTTAACTTATTGTAGATTATTTTTTAACTATTTATAGGCATATATTTTCCCAGCTTTTGTTGTGGACGTTCATTTTTCATATCAGCGAGCTGTCATGTTTGTGTGAGTCTACAAATATGACCCAGACGGCCGTCTACATTAGAAAGAATGTCCAAAAAGTCACTGCTTCGGTAAATGCTTTTAAGAAATATGTTATTTTGAGGGTTTTACCAAACACATCGAACGGAATGTATAGTTATTGGCAGTCCACTGAAGACACTGAAAATCGTCAAAGAATTTACCACATTTTCAAAGACTATCTGCAACTCATCGTAATAGAAAACCCGAGATATTTATATAGAAATTTAACAATAGAATAGTCATGTTTATATACACCAAATGGTACGTTCACGATTGCACCTGACGATTCTATTTAAATTTATTAGTCATCGACCGACCTTTGAACATGTAAGCTTATGAAATATTATATTCCTGTGACGTCCCTATCGACGCAATGAAGCGAAAATATGCTTGCCTTGGTCAAATGCATCTAAGACAATGTACAAACGGAAGACAAACTACCAATTCTTGTAAAACGGTGTTGGAATATACAATTTCATGTTAGGCTGTTTGATGATGGCCATACTTTACGTCGCACTTAATCTAGAGAAATATGTATGTGCAAAACTCTGAAAAAGACTATTTTCAAAAATAACTCAGCTTTTTCTGCTTTATTCATCCTTTTTATTCCATGGGCAGGTTTCCTATACATTTACAACTTCAGTTTACCCAACTACGTCAATTTTTCACACTTTCGTAATCCGTACCTATTCTAAAAAAATTAGAATTTCTAAACAATGTTATGTTAATTTGTCAACAACAAAATGCCATATATTTCCTTACGATCGGTTCTTTATTGATGTAAAATTTTTGTGGACGCAGTGTGCGCTGATTTTGCGAAACGGGCCATAACTCATGAAATCCATCAGATTTCAACTTCTGTAGGTGACCTCTCCTTAGGCTGAAGCTGTTTTTATGTCACCTTGGATAGAAATTGTCATCCTAATGAAGGAACTGTGGTATGCCAACCTTAACGTAGCACTGCGTGCTCCAGAATTGTTCTTCAATTTCTGGCTATCCTGTCCGACATGGATAAATCAGTCAATCTATCTGTTGCCGGCTTACGGATCACGTCCACTTTTCAATGGTCACTTGGGAAGATCTTGTCGTCCATTTATTGACAGTGACAGTCACCTGGTCATAAGAAAATGGTTCTTTCTCGTCTTTTTATAGCCCAAATAATAAGTATCACCGATAATTGTTAATGGTACCGGAAAATGTTGTTTTTGTTGTCTTACTTTGAATTTTGTTTATTAAGTATTTATGGCCTTTCATTTGAACTATGCGTTGTTGTTTTTTTAAATTTTGATGCATATTTTGTTTTTTTAGATTGTGCCGTACAAAATGGGAGACAAAAAATTAAAAGGCAGTCATTTCTCGCATTGTACAGTAGATTGCCTAACTCATAAAATCTCATGGTTTTAACGTGAACTCAGTCCATGCTGCGTCTCCCAAAGTTTTAAACACGCAAAGAAACTACCATTCTTAAAAAGAAGGCATTGATCGTTTTGTAAATTAATATTTACCAACATTAAAATAAGTTATTTTCACTAAAAACCTGAATTGAAGATAAGAGCCATATTACAAATCAACCAAATAAGGCTAAATATAAGTCTTCATAAGGAGGGAGGGCGTATAAAAATGAGAAAATAATGTAAAATAGAAACAAATATACAAGATCAATACTTTGAAAATTGTTTTTTGCATTTATGACAGCAAAAAGTCTGTCTGACATGGAGGTAGCCAGGTTGTCTATAGTAGTTTGTTCAATGGGAGTATGCAGCACAAAATCAAGTTTTTCTTCCATGGAAAGACCTTTCTTTGCCAGTTTCTTTTGATAATGGCAAAAAAAGGTTTTCGATTGGATTCAAGTCCGGACTGTTCGCAGGAATAAAAATATATTGCAGTCCACATGCTTAGAAGCTGGCTAATGTTTAAAAAGTTAGATTATAATTGTAAAAGTTATCAAATTCATACTTCTTTAGAGCGATGAACTGGGGCATTATCCTGTAAAATCATTATGTACATTCTGCGTCGGCGTTATAGTTGAAGGCATCCTTTATAATGTTGAGGAACACCTTGCTATTTATAGTCTCCGTTGTCGACCGCCAGATCGGACGTTCACCAAATTTGATTGCCATCCAAACCATCAAAAGTCGGCTGTTCTTGAAAGATTCTGTTGATATAGTGTGTTCTCGGGGGAAGTGTTTCCCACATATGACCATCTGGGTCGACTTCGTCGGCTTATCTCACAATAAGACCTCATCGCAGAAGTAAATGCTCTTCCAGAATGAGGGCCTGTAATCAATGTACTTCTTAGCAAATAAAAAACGTTCTCTTATATGTTTTCTACTTAAAAACGGCTTGATTGTGGCATTTGCCTGGTGCAGTTCAAATTCCTGCATCTTTTCCTGATTATGGTCATAGAGAACATCGGCAGATGTTCCCTGTGAATGGTCTTAATCGGCATATAATGATACTTTTTTAGTGTACAACGAATAAAATCATCGTCCTGCTTACTTGTGCACCGTTTTGGTCCACCCTGCTTTCTTCTAGGCATGGTTCGACCTTACTGATATCGAAAATACTAGCTAACGACTCACGCGGCACTTCTTCTGCTGCAATTTTCCGTATTCGTTCATAGTCAACCGCAGATATATATTGTTTGGACATCTTTCTCGTACGGCGTGACAGAGAAAAATGCCGGCATGTCGCGGCTTTTCGTATATATGCTTTTTGCAGTTCTAATTATCGGTGTGATAAAACAAAATACACTCACACAACTTTATTATTGCATTTTTGGCGCAAGACGTCACAAAATTGCAAAACTTAATTTTTAAAACTGAATCCGTCCTTTTTTACCCGAAAACAACGTGATTTCTCGTATCTGCATTTACCTGATTTTCTTGATCGTCAACTCACATTTTCCATTCCCTCAAAGGATATATTTTAATTTTTTCTAGCGTTTATTAATAGTCCTTTATAGTACAACGCACACAAACAATAAGGTTTGGTCCAAAAGAGCAATAACGTAGGAAAACCGCTGGAAATAAAGAAACGTTGGATTTCGCCCCGCTTCGCCCGGTTTAGCCTTCAACAAAGAGAACTGAACTGAACTCTTTTTTAGTAAATAGCTTTTTGTACATCAAACAAAATTAACAACCTCAAATGTGTGCCGTACTACCACCTTAAATTTCGGGCATCACGTTTAATGAGTTAAGCACTACTGTATGCTACCTGCATTTCGCAGGGGAAACAACGCAACACTTGCTACCAGAACAATTTATGTCGTTTATGAGCATATGTTCGATGCTCACAAGTGCCAACGTTGGCTCGCGAAAAATTTGCGTCGGGTAATTTCTACCTCTCCGACGTCCATCGTCCGGAAAGACCCGTGTAGCTGGATAACTACCTTTCGCGCGCAACCGTAAAAACATTATTTACACTCCGAAAAACTAATTTCGTCATGGTCTGCTAGCCAAGATCACATTGAACAGATAGGCAAGGCGTTTCGGGCTCACACCAACCTTCGGTCTAAAATGATGCCCAATTTGTAGCTTCCTTCTTAAGCCGACAGGAAGGGGGACCTTTTATTCATCACTGGAGCCTCAATGTGTTGACCACAATCGCCAACGTCAAGGGTTTTCCACAGACCATACGCCTGTTCCCACGCCAGAATAGGGCCCGTACCTCAAGAAATTCGAGCTATGTCTTTGGTGCGTACGGTAGGTATACTTCACTTTGGGCTACTGGGATAAGGTCAGGTCGTAACAGCAGAACTCAATTGTCAACAGATAGAGCGTTTAGACTAAGCTCTTGCCATCAAACATCCGGTGCTTATCAATAGAAAAGATGTCATTCTGCTACATAACGACGCGAGACCACATTCGCACTGATTGCTTCGGAAGGATTTTTGGCTGGAAAAATTGCGCCCTTTCCGCTCTATCCGCAGATTATGCACCAGTGTATTACTATTTGCATCACGTCCTGAGCGGAAAAAGTTTTAGGAGTGTAGATGATGTCCAAACGGGGTTCCTGAGATTTTTTTGTGTAGCGGCAGCCATCTTTTTATAAAGAGGGAATTTAACATTTGTTTTCAAGATTTGGCAACAGTGATTGATAACGATGGTAATTACGTAACTGATTGAAAACTAATAGGTTTCTCCGTAAATACCTTGTTATCGAAAAACGATAATAATTTAAATCACCCCTAATGCAAAGGAGATTGAAGTGACAATTTCTTCTTTATTTTTCGCTATCAGTCAACTATCTCCCGAGCGCAGGTCAAGTAGGTCTATATTTTAAGTCTTTTCTGTTGGTCATCGAGAATTTGGGTCAAGCCCTGCCGCCGTTTCGTCTGTTCTGTGAACCTCTTGTTATGGGTTTCTGGAATTCAAAGATCATATAATTTAGACTGAGTGAAGATTCGAGGTTCCGATATCTTATCGTGTTCATCATCCCCCCAAGAAGACGAAGAAGAAGGAGGAGGACGAGTTCATGGACCAACGAGTATATTTCGGACTATGAACTCATCCCTTCTTCGGCGGATGCTGAACATGGTTATTTATACTCCTAATGAAGGAAAATCTTTGATCGGGGGTAAATGATGCCTTGCCTGCCTGTTTGATTGTCAACTTGCGGATCTCGTTACCATGCTGTTTGCATTTTTCCAAATCCCACAAGATACACCAAAAAAGGCTGGACAGGTGCACACTTCTGACGCACCTATTGAAACAGGCTTGCATCGAACTCTGGTGGTCTTTTGCCTTGTTGGATTGCCGCATAGCAGCGCGGTTTGCACAACTCAGAGACCACAAAAATCCCCTGCACCTGGACAGCACAGTTTTAACGCAGTTTGCCAAGTTACTTACCGCCGAGGGGAAATACGATTTTGACGTGCTGGAAGTCGGGGATGGAGGGGGAGGAGAAAAGGGCTGCACTGCCTACTGTACCGCCTGCTGATTTGCCTCCCGCCACTCCGAATCCTCTCAGCCCCTCACTCCGATTAACCCCGCCTTGTCCTGGCGATGGCTGCGGGTGTTGGATCGCATCATTCTCCACGCCCATCGGTCAAATTCAATGTTTATGTATGCGGTTAAGTTCGTTAACTGGTCTTTCTCTCTCCGTCCTGCCCTTCCACTCTTGTTCGGTCTGTGCCGCAGACAATGGAAAACAGATGTTTACCATGCTGGATACACAGCTTGTTTTGTTTAAAGCCTTCCAATTATCGAAATTATCCTCACTTTGGCTCCATTTATTTGCGACTGCGCAACTCTGGGCCCCATTTCCTTCATCTGGAGCCCCCTTCGCATCACGATAAGGGGTTTCTGTAGAACATAACTTTTCAGTCTGTGGTGCCTTTAGATATTCGTTATTCGGCAAAGATCACTAGTCAAAATAAACCAACCGACTACTTAATGGTTATACATGGGGTTTTGCGTCAGATTCTCATCGGAACTATCGCAACTCAGTAGGCACGTTGTTATTCATTTTTATCCAGTTTAGGGGAAAATACTAAAGGGCACAAATGAAGGGCTTGTTAGTTCAGTAGGCCGATCATTTAAGACAGTTGGCATACTTTCTGGGCGCGTCAGTTACTTTGAGCTGTGGCGACCGTAGGGTGTGTGGGAAGTTCTATTCTTGCAGAACCTGCTCTTGTGGCCTGGCTTTGTTTGCCTCCGTTTTTGCAATTACATCTGCTATCTATTTTCATAGCTCACCGGCGCACGATCAACTGCCCGGAAAGGCTCTTTGGCGCTCCTGTGGCCTCTGTTGCTCACCAAATTCTCTAGGGTGAAACCGTTTATTGTCCTCTTTTCTGTTTTTGGACTGGGGTGATCTTGCACTGAACTCCAGGACGGTACCTATTCCCGTGTCCCAACCCTAACTCCCTCTCCCACCCCCACCTTAGAATATGACTTAGATCACCTATAACGGTATGCGGGTATCTACTTTTGTTTCCTTCCTTCACCAAACCTTATTTGCCTTCCCTCACAGAAAGCTGGCCATTTTGGATGCTTCGTTTATTTATCTACTTCGCTGTCAGTCACTTGGTTCTTTTAAAGCCATTTTCTGCCAACCTTGAACAGTTGTCAAACACTTTGCTTGGGGGCATTCTCTCCTCCCCAGGTCATTCTGGTCTGCGACAAAATAGGTTTTTCCTTTTTCACAATGGTTGTCAGCTCGAAATTTGAAGGTTGCCTTTTCCCTTCCTGCTGAAGAGACGACATCTCCTCTCTCGCTCCCTTCGTTGCACCCTCTTGTCGCACTGTGGCGCACATTTCATCGCTGGTTTCTGCGCTGTAATGTCGGCGGCCTGAGTAACCTTCGTGCACCGCGAACGGTTGTGCGCTGTGCCGGTCTCCTGACTGCATTTTCTCTGTCGCGAGCTGGAGGACCAGGCTTGGACCGGTAAGACCTCCCGCATACTCCGTTCCCCGCAAACTAGCGCCACCGGCGAATGAGACCGGTCTGACTTATGACGCCTCTTGGATCAGGTGAGTGAAATGCGAACTTCGGTCGGCTCATTCTTCCCTGGCTAGCTCTTTTCTATGATCTCTGTGGGCTGCTGCTGCTGGCGACGGCTGATCCAAGCTGTTGGGCGTGGCGCAGACGAGTAGGGCTCAAAGCTCATCCACTCTAGCACTCTGCTAGCAGGGAAGTCCACCACGTTGTTTGAGCTGTTACTGTTAATCGGTATTCGAGTGCATTTCTTCTCTTGAGGCGGTAGTTGAGTCCATCCTTTTCTTCCTTAGAGGCAATTAACAGGGTTCTTCAAATTGATGAAGAGGGGAGATGCAGGTTGCGCATTCATTTCATCAAATTTGTCACTGAATGTTTGCTTTTGTCACAATTTCATGAATCCCAGTTCGAACTCGAATAACCGAAATCAGTCTGGCTATTCTGCTTTGTTTTACTATCCGAGGAAATTGATGCACGAACGTAAAAGTAAATCCTTCAGAGCGAGCCTTTTCAGGCTCGCTCGAGCTGAAATCCATCAGCTACTGCGGTATAACCGCGTAATATTCTACAAACTGCCAACATGCAGTCAGTAGTATACTAATACGTAATTATTTACCATACTGAGAGCACAGGTACCAGCTAAAAAGCCCAGACGCGCGTGTTTCGCTCGTCTGTTCCGAAGATTTTGGTCCGAATTCGCGCATTAATTGCCTCGGATATTAAAAAGACAGCATACAACTGGAGTTCATATGCGAACCAGCGCGGGGATGCTTGTGAACCCATTATTGAGCCGAACCTCTCACAGCTGCGTCAGGCAGCAGTACAAGGTCATTCAAAATGCTTGTCTGAACTCTTAACTGGTACCCTATGCTGTCAGTAAGTTCTGGCTATTTTACTGCTTCATGCAAAAACCTGCTCCTTACATTGCTCTGTCCTGAGTAGCGGGGAATGCAGGCTGCGAGGGATCTCTACTGAACAGAATAACGACTGGTAATATGACGGGAAACGCGTTTACTGGGATAAAGCTATTTCACTCCCTGTGAATCCGAATGAAATGAATGGCCTTGTCTTGGGGAATTTATCCGGTGACCAGTCAGGTAAGGTTTTAAATCGATGCGGGGAAAGGTTAGGAGAGCAATGAAAGGCAAAAGTTAGGATGGCATACATCACTAAGAAAGCAAAGTTGTGTTGATAAGGATGATGGGGAAAGTAGCCTTGAAATATACTGAACTATTTCGCGAATCTCGACACGAAGACCAGGAGAGATTTGACCAAAAATAAAAACTTCACTAAGGAGGAGTTTGGGCGCTGCAATTACAGGACGTTTACACAGCCTGAAGTGCACTTATGAGTCTTGCTTTTACCTATTCTCTGCACTTCTACGCACCCAACTTGAAAGTCAAGCCCTTGCCTGCCAACCTAATAAAAATTAGCAAGTGCTCCATACCCCCCTGCCTCCCAACCACTTTTCTCCTGACTCTGTTTTGCTTTTCATTATAGAGAAACATTGGCTCGTTCGAGTGTTGTAAACCCTACAACTCTGTGTGACGCCGACATATTTGAACCCTTTTGCGATGACCTTGCAACCCTTATCCCGTTTGTTGAAACTAACTCAACCGGTCCTTCATCTTCATCAGAAACTCTCTTGATGGACCAGTCAGCTTCCAGTTGGGTCTGGGCTGCTGTCTGTCTCCAAAACCTAATCAACAGTCAGGTAGTTTTCCTTCTCCACCCTCTTCCTTTGCCTCTCTGTCTTCTCATCCCTGTCGCTCTCTGCATTTCGTATTCTCATCGCTGCCGTTCGCCACATTTCGTCCGTCTTTGTCCTGTCCTCTATCATGAAATCTTCAGTTGTTCGGATTATTCCCGAGGTTGCTACAAGGAAATGTGGTTAACCGCTGCTCTCTGTGCGGCTAGTTTATGCCACAATTGCTAAGGCATTTGCTTCCCGGTACTGTAGGACTTTACACGTCGGTCATGGTATCGTAGCAGCTCAACTCAGAATTTTCACGGCTCTTTGGATCGAAGAATTAATGTTCCCCTTTCTTGCTGCCCTGCCGTTTGATATATTGCGTTTTTGATAAATTCGCCCGTTGCTGTTAATCTTCCAGGGCTTTACGTCATTTTTACTACTACGTCAATCGCGTGATCTTGGCTTGTAATTGTTTATAACTGGAACTCTCTACTTGGCGGCAACGTACAGGACTATATGGGTGGAGGAGCTCATGCAACTGTCGATCCTGTCATGTGCTCACGTGTACCGGGCTATATAAGGCTTTTCTTCGTTACCTTCTAAGAAGGAAACATCAAATTACTACGCGTAGGCGTAGACATGGTTGCGACAGATCAAAGCTTAAACTCAAGCATGGGGCGGGGCAGGGGTCGGCGATAGTTTTCGTCTCAGCAAATATTTTCTGTTTGTGTAAGTTCCCCCATTTCCCCAAGTCTGCCTTGATTAGGTTTTATAGTCATTTACCTATGTACTCCATTTTATTGATCGATAATGTCACTTTCTACACTGACTTGCTCTGTGCGCCCACCTCTTCTGCCCACAGATATATATCTTGGCGGCCTAAGTGTGTGTTTGTTTACCTCTAAAATGCTGATTGAGCCTGCCTTGTTTTTGTTCGAAAGGCTTAGGAGTACACTTATTAAACAAAAAGGATGCTATCAAAGAATACATCAGACTGTGAGCCATTGAGGGCTCTGATTCTTTCGTGAAACTTTTTGCACGTCTTCAAATGCATTGCTACTCACTCATGTTATTCACCCGGAACCGGGCTACAACTTATATTTTAGCAGAACATTCGGTTCAAAGATTTGGACACGGAGCTCACAAATATCTTAGACAGACCCCGAGTATTCATTTTACGTTTGCCAGCTGATGGGATACCTCGGACCACGCGGTCAGCCTTTTGTGTATTTGTGCGGAGCGACTGACTGGCTGGCTGAACAGCTGCAACGGATCCTTCTTAATGTGGCCTCTACGGCACTGCACTCCGTGGGATCCGAGCCAGGTGTGGCGGTACGCTTAGGGGTGGCTCCGGCCGCGCCAGCCACCTGCGCCCTCTCCCGCCTCCGGTCTTCTCCACTTGGTCATGAAACGGGCTCAGGTGGGGTTGGGGAGATAGAGTGCGGTGGCTTCAGCGCAAGTCTACTATCACTTAAAACTACTCCCCGCGCAAGTCACCGTCCCTGCACCACCATGTTATGGAGCATACAATGGACCGTCAAAACCGACGGTCAAAACTGTCAACCTTTTAAAATGTAAATATCTTCCAGGGTAGCATATTTTTGCCAGTTATTTATTAGAAGGCATGTTTTAATGACCAAGTTTGTATTTGCATCGAACCAACCGCAGTGATTTACTATGTCAAAGTACTTCATGGTCTTCGCTGTAGAATGCTGAATTTCTTCTAGAGGTTCTGGCCCGAACGTCACTTAGGCGCTCTGACTGCTACAGTTTTCAGCACATAAAGCTGTCAGTAGATGCTTTCAAATTATTCTCGACAATTAAAATACACACTGCCTTTTTTCTTCAATTTCGGCTCATATCAAATAAATAAAAAATTACGACATGATAAAATAGTTTTGTTAGAATAGGTGTTCATGCATTCTTATCCTGTTTTGGAAAGAAAAGTAAAAATTTTTGCCTTTTCTGCTCAAATCCTTGTGCGTGGCGCAGCAATAATGCAGGTGGTGGCTATGACCGCACTTTCTATCCTTTTAAGGGGGGTGGTGAAGATTATTGACGCTAAAGCGCGTGTGTGTGAAAACATATCGAGGTTTTTGCATTTTATAATTATTTTTATTCATAAATGGTTTTTAAATTCATAACTTTGCCGAGTTTGGCTAGTGTGCTGCCACCTCCCTCCCCCACACACTCCCTGACTTGGTTTTTTTTCATCCATGCTTTCTCCTATCCAGTACTCGCCGGCGGTGTCCAAAATAGCCCACAACACGAACCAACCGTTGGCCGAGTTACTTTGCCGACTTCTTGCAACTGCGTTGACAAAGACGCAGGATCACCGCCACACCTACTTTCTACCTGCGAGCCGTTGGTGTACCTTCCCTCGACTTCCACGGCCTGTTACACCGCACCGAGGGGATGGAAGTGTACCTCAATTAGCCGCATTGTTTTTCACTCGCCAAGGACATGTCACTATGAATTAAAAATGTCTGTGTAAAATAAAGATCTCTTCTTATTTTTGTAGGATTCCTAATAAGACAAAGGGAATAGGAACTCCCCTCGTTCCGTAGGCTTTGTACTATCTTTCAGAGATTAGGGTTAGAGCTAGGGTTAGCGTTATGGCCTGGTTATATTTACCCTTCCTGTATTCTTGCGTAAGGGCACCTTTATTATTTGGGGGAATGGGTTCCCGTTCCCGTGTCTTACAGATTTCGTCAGCTCTCGGTACCGCTGCGCTGTCTCTTTACCCTCAGCGTGTAGTGCTATATCAACAGATATGGTCATTCTCGTGTGAGTGGATTCGTACCTCGTCGTACGCATCGTTTGCCTCAGTTTTTTTGTCTTGCATTCATATGGTCTCAAGGTGAGTACTTATGCTACGTCAGTAAAATTTACCTCTGATTCGGTGACCGTTATTTTGTGATTATCCTCTTTCGGTACTTTGGCGAAATATTTGCTCCTTTCGACGTACCTGATCAATGCTGCCATAGTGGACGCGGGAATGGGATGGCTGGGGAGGGTTTGCCCTTTTGAATTATTGGCTGCCGTGGCAACTGCATGCGCGGTCAGTTCACCCTATTGCGCGCTTCAGCGCATTTTTTCAATTAGTGACTCTGCGAGTCGCCCCTGGTAACCGCCTCGACTGATAGGCGGTACCCAATGAGATCAGTCTGTATGTTTATCTAATGCCGAGGCGTTTGCGTAGGAAGCATGGGCCGGTCGTGTGAGCGGGGCAGATCGTGGTAGTGTCCATTTGCCCTGGTCTATTTTTATCATGCTGGACTTGAGAAAGGCAAGGGAGTCTGATGGCGTACCAGTCTCTTCGGCCACCACCGTAGCTCTATCGTTGCCTCGTCCTCTACGTTTGTACCGTCTTCCTGTTTGGCGAACAGTCGGGAGGTTTGTCAACACTTCCGGCCTCTCTTTCTATCCCCGGGGGACTTGAACGTCCCTAGGGTTTCCTCAGGTTTGTTTAAAGTAGCGGAGTTATTAGCGTTATAAGAATGAAGTATACCTTATTTAAAGTAGGAACTAATTTCCAGTTTATGGTTTTCTTTGCCATTGTCGCTGGAGGCTCTTTGAATTAAACATCTCCAGCGAAAAGGAAACCCGGATCGCGTATGGTTTAACAACTACTCTACCCCGGTATATTCTATGTTCCCCGGTCATTACTTCGATCGCGTGATATGATCCCTTCAATTCTGGTCTGATACCATTCGGGGCTACAACTCGATATTTTGTGTGTGAAACCTTATTTTTGTGTGGACCTTGGTTGTGGCGATACTCCTCGAACCAGTTATCCACTGTGGAATTAGTCTTATAAAATTGGCTCGCCGTCCGTGCTTTCGGACTAAGGCAGCATGTGACTGCTGACTCGAGGCACGTCAAGACGCAGCCAGTACTTCATGGAACATGCGTTTTCATCCTTCCTCCTCTCAAACTAATCATCGAAGTAATAATGAGACCAGGCTGCTTCTTCCCTTCCCTACGTGCAGTTTGCCAGTGGTCGGTATCCCAGCAGGGACTGACCCCAATAGCCTGAACATTTTCTGGTTTCAAGCGACATTCCAGGCTGGCTTATTGAACTCGCCCCCGTTCGGCGACGCAGTCGGATATGCGTTTTCGCCGCGATCCTCGTCTGCCTTTGTGGTGCGCATTATTATTTTGTTTGTCAACATGTTTTGACGCGCGCCCTGTTGCGGTAGTGGCCCCCTCTACTTGAGCGTTTGTCTCGTGCCTCGCCGAGGCTGTCGCCCAAGTCGCTGAGGGGCTTCCAGAGGTTCATCCCGTCAATACATGCTCCATGCACTATGCTCTGGCAAGGTTTAGTCTCTTACGGACTGGTACCCCCTGCCCCCACTCCCTCTATTCAACTCACTCTTTCTGTTGCAGTCCTCTGTTCTTTAATCTCTTTGCCGCGTTACTTCATGCCCCGAGCCTTTGAGCTTATGGCGGAAGCTTAAGTTTTTAGGGAAGACTATACGCTGCAACCTTTTGGCCTGGTTCCGTGTGAGAAGAGAAGAAGTGAGACGCCAGTTGGGAGGGTAGCGTATTCTGTGCAGAACTCTCGGGTTGGAAGAAGTTGGCACCGGGCGACGGCACGTCCGGCGACGTCCTAAGTGTGAGACAGTGACGAGGCCATGCGAGTCCGCCTTGACGCTGATTGGTCGGTTTGGACAACTGGGATTGGCCGTCACTGGTGCGCACGTGCAAGTAGTCGCGAGAGGTTCAGCATTGCAACATATGCATGAACTCGGGCCACTAACAGCTTAAAGACTTGTTTCTAGGCCTGTTAGTTTCCGTGCTCTTGAATTAGTGCCCTGGTCTATCGGGGTTGAGCGTTTGTCATGGTAGCTACTCAATTTCTACGTTCATTGTTTGAAAATGACAAATCATTTTAGAGAGTTTATACAACAGCGAATTACGCTAGAGATACAAGGAGTGAACAATATTCTATTTTCAAGACGCCTGTTTATTAACAGCTGCTTGTGTTTGTATCGGAAGTGTGGTTGACGATAATAACATTGTTTTGGTCAAACGTGGCGTAATTTGACATGGGACATGGTAAGGATATGAGTCCTTACCGCCATCTTTGGTCGCCAGTTTTTTGTCCAATTTGCGCTTTCATCAAGGGCTCATGTCAACCACTGCTGCATCAAGTCCTTTTGTCATTTTCCGCTCGTTCTGATATCATTCATTTTAATGGAGCTGCTGTTTATTGGGTCCTCCAGCGATGCCTCGGTGAAACATAGTGGCGCGATGTAGGTTGCTGCTCCGTATGCATTCTCAAGTCCCACCCCAGACATGTTAGTTGATGCATACATGTGGCACCTGACTATATGGATCTGGAAGCTTGTCCTTTTTATGCTACTCATCGGCCAAATAACGGCGCCATCGTGATCGGTCATGCCTGTGTATCGAAAAGCTGGCACGGTCATACACTTACGGCGGGTCTAAATAGGCGCCCGTTTAGTTCCTTTGGACTGTGCCATCATAACTCCATGAATGACCGTAATTTCATTGCCGGCTGTGTGATTTTTACTTGGAGGGTACCGCTAATTTTACTGGCGAGACAGGGAAGTGGGAACACCCCACCTTATTCTAGGGGAGCCTAACATAAGGTTCTGATACGATAAGCTCAAGGCTAGGGTTAAGGTTGGCGCAGGGTTATGCCTCGATAATATTTATCTTTCTTGGAGTTCTTCGCAATGTCACCTGTATTGCTGGGGGGTTCATATTCCCCTGTTTTACCTCCATTGCCTGTCACTAGATGTATTAGCATGTGATTCAGTCGTCAGTCCGACCGTCATAATCCGACGATTTCTATTATATGATCTACAGATGGCTGGTGCAGGGGAAGATGACTAGTGCGCAAATTAGTTTTCAGTGATAGTAGACTTTCACAGCATCTACCGCACCCTCTATAGAGGGTGGCTGTTGATTGGTTGGCAGTATTTAGTCACGTAGGCACTTCCCGCGCACGTGAATGCACGCCATTATTTCGCGGCGTGCGCGTGTGACGCTTGACGTGACAAACTTCCCTCTTTACTGTTATCTATTTATACCTGCCTTAATTTGTTACATTATTGATAAGTATGTTTAGACAGGAGTCTGAAAGAACGCGAAGACGGCGTATTAAGCGATACAGGGACCAAATTTTAAGTGGAATCGACGAGGACGTTCGTAAAAGGTGGAGGGCAGATCAGTTATCGTGCAGTATGCTTGATAATGGCAATATTTTCTCTGAAGAAAGAGAAGAAGAATTACAGGCATGTGTGCCGCTAAGTAGGGTGTCGTCTAATCTTTTTGGAGTCGCGGTGGAGCCGGAGGATGCTGAAATTGACACGTCAGTTAGCACTGAAGATGCAGGTAATGTATACGTTAATAAGTTGCGTGAGTGGGCCTTGCGATTCAATATAGCGCACGCTCATTTGCGAGTCGTTATGGATATATTTAGGCCTCTCGTGCCTGAACTTCCGGCAGACCCTAGAACGTTGCTGGGGGCCTCCTGTAATTTGGAGGTAGCCGCTATGGGTAGTAGGGAATATGTGCATGTTGGATTGAAAAGGCAACTGCGTCAAGTCGATGTACGTCGGTGTACCGGAAGTTTTAGTTTACCTGGCAATCGATGGTCTCCCAGTTTATAGAAAATCGAAGACTGAAATGTTGCCTATTTTAGGCAGAGTTGTTCGCCCCTTCCGCAGGAACGTTTTCCCAGTAGGTATATACTGGGGTAATGGGAAGCCTTCTGACATACACACGTTCTGCATGTCAGTCGTTAAGGAAATCAGAGCTCTACAGGAAGATGGAATACAATGCAAAGACACCGCCTTACCAATTGGCGTTCGTGTAGAAGCCGTGATATGTGATGCACCCGCCAGAGCCTTTGTTAAGCAAGTTAAGAACGTGAATGCTTATCATGGGTGTGAACGTTGCACAGTTGTGGGCGTACATATTGGCAAAGTCGTCTATCTTGAAGAAGGGCTGAGGGAAAGAAAAGATGAAGATTTCTTGGAGTCTACTGACGACGAGCACAGAGTTGGCAACTCTCCATTTCTCAGTTGTAATTTGGGATTAATATCGAAATTCCCTCTAGACCCACTACACCTAATTTATTTAGGTGTGGTTAAAAAGTTACTTAGTTTGTGGGTCAGAAGTCGTCGTTCTAAATCCACCGGTCGTTTGACGCCCTCTGTACTTAGGGCAACAGAAGTGCAAGCCGTTGATGACCGCGTGCGGTCTATGAACATTTACCTCCCGACTGAGTTTTCACAGCGAGGAAGGCGTTTACTGGACTTACAGTTCTGGAAGGCGACTGAGTTTAGACAATTTGTAATGTATGTCGGCGTTGTTGCTGTCAGTGAAATCCTACCTGACAATCATTATAAGTTGTTTTTACTTTTATTTACTGCTCTACGATTATTGGCTAGGCCAGATTTGTACAATTTGAACATAGGTTATTGTAGAGAGTTGCTAAAACTGTTCACCCGTAGATTTTCAACTATATATGGCGAGGAGCACATGACATACAATGTGCACAACCTGATGCACATTGCTGATGACGTTGAGCGTCATGGTTTCCTTGACTCTTTTTCGACCTTCCCATTCGGAAGTTATTTAGGCCGCCTCAAGAAACTGCTTAGAAGTCCTTCGCGACCTCTGCAGCAGATAGCTAGACGTCTCAGCGAGGTCGAGGCAGCTACATTCGGCCCATGTAGGCTGCCACCAACTAAGTTGCTTCATGAGCACAACGAAGGGCCGGTACCCGTTGGTTATGAGTATACTAGACAATACCAGGGTATAATCATAGATAACTTTCGCGTTGACATTACCCCTGCCAATAGGTGCATTGGGATTGACAATGACATAGTATGTGTTAAAAATATACTGTCAGATGAAGGTGGATGTCTACGAATAGTATTCTTCAAGTTCACGAACATGACCGATTACTTTGACTACTCACAGCGGTCTTCTCTTTTAAAAGTTTACAAGGCCGATATAGACAGCACTCTAAGATGCGCATTCATTCCCTAAATCGTTTACTAAATACGTTTGTTTTCAACTGGAGACTAATTATATCTTAATTGAAATTATAAGTAGCTTTTAGAAAACCACTTACTATCCCTTCGCCTTCGCGAACAGTGCTCGTGGACTCCACAAACGCACAGTCCCTATAGTGAGGGGTTTACGAGCACTGCAGGGAAGAAGTGGTGACAGTGGTAGGACGAAAGTGTCCATATATATGGACAATCACATCTTTAATCTTCATCCCCAATTTTTTCCTGTGCGTTTGTAGACTACTAACACATGGCCAACTCTCAACAGAACAGAAATCCTAAACGCCAGTGCAGAGCAACTATTGATGATGCCATTAGCGAACTGGAGTTGATTGATCATTGCCTATCACCTCCGGTAAGTTATGCACATCTAATATTGGTCACAATTTAAGGAAAGTAGACAATACCCAGACATTACGATGACATCTAACGACACACTCCCCTCAGGGGAGCACGCACGTCCAGAAGGTTAGTGGTTTTATTAACCTTTACGTCTAATCAATTAGACTTACTAGGGGCAACATTGAATGAGCGCTTAGAAAAAATGGAGAGAGCGATCATTCTCCTCTGCCAGCGAACTGCCAGGATAGCACAGCCCCAAGCAGTTCTCTTGAACAGCATGGGGCGAGTGCTCGGCAGTATAAAGGAGCTTGAGTCGACCATTCAACAACAGTCCTCCTCCACTGCCGCCCTGGCCGCCGCACTGCCAGCAAATCCCGTAGGTCAGCCTGTGCGGACGGCAATGGATTTTAAAGCATTAAATGAAAAATTAGAGGACCGCTCCTACAGAGGTCAACTGGTAGGTATCCCATTTTATCCTTATTAATTACGTTAGATCACCTTCCTCACTTGCCTTGGCGGACGAACAATTGATGACTTCGTCAAGCGCATTTTTTATGCCTTATTTGTGGACGACATAAGTCTACATATTAACTTAAAAGGCAGAAAAAACAAAGACGGTCTCTTAGGATCGAAGATATACGAGGTGATAATGGGTATGCCTGATTATGTATATCTTTGATCTATGTAACAGAGGTGTTTGCGGCATGGAATGCCAATGGAAAGGCAACCTTGGTTGACCTGGGGTCAGCTGTAACAAAACGACTGAAACGATCGCTTGATACACTGAAAAAGCGTATACAGAAACAAAACTGTACAACGCAAACCAGCGGTAAGTATAACTCTAAGACTAATTAACAATAATTTGTAGACAGCATATGCGGACCGTCGTCCCAGGACCCCCGGGTTCTTCTGCTTCGCCGATAGATAGCCTCAACACCTCCTATGACCTGTGAAACAATTCTTTGAGCATTTGTACATATCTTTTTTCTTATTTTTTTACAATATACGCTTAATATGAAACAAACTTTCGCATTACACGTTTAATGCATGTGGAAGGAGGGTCGCTTAATAGTGTGACAGTCGCTTGGTCCGATGATTATAATTTGGCCGTTCGAATTAAGCGATAATAAGAGAGTTAAAACGTAAATGGAGAAGAAAAACCGCTACTACGAATGGATTAAGGGTGGGGGGCGTTTTTAAGCCAAATAAAGAAATAACCTGCAAGCTGTCACCATTTTTGAGTATCTCGAAAATTCGATATCGCCTCGATATAAATCCGCTGGACAAAATCGCTGTAGACTCGATATACCTTTAGCGAAAAATCGATATCGCCCCGCTATCGCTTCGATATACGCTTGCTACTAGGGTATTTCCTTACCTGCCTGTGTCCGGCGTCAAGACGGAGTCAAGAAGACCGGAGGCGGGGTCAGGTTCAGATGACTCATATCCCACGGAAAGCCATAAATGGCAAAAGTGGTTGGTGCAACATGAGCCGGCACCTACGCGTTGGGCATTACCCCCCTCCACATTGTTTGGCATTTGTTATGGAAGCTCAACCCAAATAACGCCTGCAACACCCTGATTTGGCCCCCGTGTTGGTCCAGCGCCTCTACTATGCGGTCCGTTTAGGGGGCCCAAGATGTGATTCAGTCATTGGGTGCTTAGTCCCATGAAGTGAGCTTATCGCAGCAGACCTTGGCCTTACGACCTTCTGGCCCTGTTCCGTATGAAGTGGGACGCCGGCTAGGAGAATAGTGTATTCTGTACAGAACTATCGAAGAAGGGGTTGGAAGAAGTTGGCTGCCGCGAGATCGGCGTCTGATGACGCGAGATTGTGGCGAGGCCGTGTGAGTCAAACTTAAAGATGATTGGCCGGTTTGGACAGCCTGGATTGACTGGGACAAGACAACCACTGCTGCGCACGTGCACGTATCCGCGAGAGATTCAGCATTGCAACATGCTCCCGGAGTTGGACCACTACAGGCTTTTCGTAATCGAATGCCCACAATTTCAACCTTATCAAATTTGGTTTTTACATGTAGAAATGTATGTTTGGGACCTTTTGAATTTATTCAACACTCTCTTCAGCTAGTCGTCCTTGGTCTGTCTCTATATTTCAGATATGTTTGTGGATGCTTAGCATTCTTCGCTAAAGTAGTGCGCGTTTGATCGTGTGGCCTCCTTATCATCTAAATCTTCGTTTAATTTAATTATTTTTTTAACTCATCACACCATAACTTATAACAATTTGCAACGGACTTAAAAACATTACATGTTCCATTCTGCTTTACTTGTCAAATGTGGATTATTCTTAAAATCCAGATTATATGGACTCGAGGGCCGGCCACGCCTGATTTCATTGTCGCTATTTCCATTCTCTCACTTAAGTTTATGGAATGAAGCCTCCTTATGTTTTTTTTCTAATTCGGCCTACCAGATCCGATTTTTTAGCCTTGTATATATTCCTTTGGCACGGTTATTCCTATACCAAAACTACAAAACTAACATTTTATACGTTAATGGAAATTTCCTGGACTTGAGTACTTTTGACGATTTTTAATCGTTTGTTTCTACTGTTTGGCTCTTTTAAGATGTCATATTCTTCTATTTGATGGTTAAATTTCAAATCCCCTGTATGTCAGTTACACACTTGGACTTTAAAGAACTGTACTTTGTGTACTTTCACCTGCCATCTAGCATGACCGAATCTTCCAGTTTTTATTTACCGTTCGAATGCATGTGAAACTTGTTGGACTCTGACATTGGATAGAGAGTTCCGAGCCCCATCTTCGATCACCATTTGGCTGTCGGATTTTCGCCTTCGTCGAGGGTTCACGTCAATCGCTGCTGCACCAATTCACCTGCAATTTTTCTTCTTTCTCTGATCCTACTCATTTTAATGCCGTTGATACTGACTGGGTCCTTTGACCATGCCGCTGTGAAACCTGGTGAGGCGTGGCGTAGATTGCTGCTCTCTATGCATTCACGAGTCGCATTCGAGAATATTGAGTTGATGCATACATGTGGCTCGTAACAACTGCTGACAACTGACTGGATGGGTTTGGAGGCTTGTCATTGATATGCCGCTTCTCAACCAAATAGCAGCACCGTCATGGTAGGTCAGGCTTGCGGATAAAAAAGCTGGCACGGTCTTACACTGACACTGTGTCTGAACAGGCGCCCACCCAATTGCTTTGGATTGCCCCCTCACATCTCCCTGAATGGCCGCAATCTCATTGCAGGTTGTGCGGTTGGAGGGTACGGTTGTATTTAACCGGAAAGACTCTGGAGTAGGGGCCTCCCATCCTATTTTGGGGCCTTGCGCAAATTTTAAAGTAGATTAGGTTTAGTTGAGGCTTATGGCTGTTTTCGAGGTTACGATTTATTTTTAGATATGGCTTGAATAAGATCCATGTTGATGTTTGCGTTTTGACCTAATAATACTTATCCTTCCTGTAATTTTGTACAAACACCTTTTTCGCCGGGGTCCTATTCCCTTATTACAACTAATGCTCGCTACTAGATGATTTCGTACGTGATTCTGCCAGTGGTTTCTTGATACCATTAAATAGGCTTGCTTAATTATCACAGTCAAATTCCTACAACGTCAGTACTATAAATGTACTTTTTTCCATATAAAAATGTGGGTTGGGAACCCTTTTTAATTTATTGAGTACTCTTTTGAGTGTGTCGTACTTTTTTGTCTCCGCATATTTCAGATATGTTTGGGTGTGGAACGTTCTCTGCTAAATTACTGTGCACTTGACCGTGCCGCCTGATTATCATCGGAATCTTCGTTGCATTTCGTGTTTTTCATCCACCACATTAAAACTTATAATAACTTCTGGGAGCGTTCCAAAACCTTACATGCTCCATTCTGTTTTGTCTATCACGTTCAAATCATCTTTAAAATACTGATTGGATGGATCTGAGTGCCAGCTATGTCTGGTTTTGTAGTCGCTAGTTCCATTCGCCCACTCAGCTTTAAGGGATGAACCCTCCTTTTTTCAAATATGACCTGCTACAGCCCATTTTTATCCTTCGCATATTTTTAGTACTTTTATTCCGCCACCTAAAGCTGCAACTTTATGTGTTAATTGCACTTGCATTGACTTCAGCACGTATGTTAATTTGTAATCTTTTGTTTCTACTGTTTTGCATTTTGTCATTTTACTAGCCCAGATTTCGAGTTTGACGGGCCCTTCTCAAATCACCATGAGTCAGTTGCACCCACGATCTCAACAGATAATTTGGTGGGTTTAGAATGGGATTAGCTTATTCATACCTCTGTACTTTCACGTGCCGGCTAGCGTCACCGAGCCGTCGAGGATTTAGTTAACGTTAATCACTCCTCTCCCTAAAAAAATCCCCAAATTTTGTTCGTAAGTCTTTTCGTCCAATCGCCTGCTCTTCCGCTTTACTGAAGCTTGCCGAGCTAGTTGCCCTAGATATAATTATGCCATTTCCTTCAATTTCTACGATGCATTACAATTCCCATATAAGGCGCTAAGAGATTTTGATAAGGGTTGTCGTGCGTACGCATGTGCATTTCTTGACTACTCCTCTGACTTCAACACCATCTAGCACCATCTCCTACTTAACAAAACATCCGTGTGTGGCTCTCCTGGCTGGGCTGTCTCTTGGCTCGAAGACTATTTTACTTCCCGTACTCAATTCGTTCAATCCAGCAGGCGGAAATCTACGGTCCTTGCCAACAACTGCGGTGTTCTTCAAGGTGCTATCCTATCCCCTCACCTCTTCTCCCTCCACACTGACGATTTGAGATCTCCAAACGACGGTCTGTATATAAGATATTCCGACGATATGGTTGTTGGACATCCTCTTAAAAATCAGACACATCTCCATGGTCGTCAGATAATGGTCTTCAGCACAACCATACGACCCTCTCCTAGTTCTGAATCCTCAGACGTCCTTCCAAACGAGGTATCCTCTTTCCGATACCTTGGAGTTACACTGACATACCATCTTTCATTCTTTCTACATATTAAATTTTTACTAAAATTCATAAACGTTTTAATTATATCCGTCACCCACTTTAATTCCGTATCTGGCGATTTATTGATGCATATATTCTTCCCCTCATCCTCCCGTGATTTTTCCAGCTTTGCTGTAAAAAAGGATTTGCTGATTTTAAAATGTATCCTCCGAATGCTCCCTTAGGCTGCCGGTTTTTCTTGTACTGCTTTAGTGAATTTGATAACAAAACAGGACTTCACAACAGTCAAGCAACCTTGACGATGTTACCCATCCCCTCCACTCTGAGTTGATTTCCGTGAAGTCCTCCTGTTCGATGCGCCTAGGCTTTCGCCATATAGCTTGCCGTATACTGGCATATCAGCGCTCCGTTTTGCCATTTCTAGCACTCTACCTTACGTGTGAAGAGATATAAAGACAGAAGCTGAGAGTTGAACTGTCTCCCCATTAGATTTCAATTGTAAACCTTTTGATTTTTGCATAATCTGTTGACTTATTCTCGCAATGAATGGAGACATTTTTGCTGAAAATTTTGAATAATACTTTTGAAATAAAACGTATTTCTCTCCTCGCCCTCCTCCTCCAATGCAGGCTCCGTACTTTCTGAATTTTCCATATTAATTGATGTTGAATGGATCCCTGCCTCCCGTCGCCTCCCTGGTCGATCACAAGTTATGGGCTTTTCAAACCGCCCACGCGTTTGGACCGTTTCACTTGTAATTTGTTCCAAAAGTCTCACGCATGTAGTGCGTTTTCACATCTCCGCCCATATAATCTTGGTTTATTTTCTAAAACTCGGCGTGGACTGTGAAATCACCCAGTCACATAATCATGTGATTCAATCTTATCCTTAGTGGCACGATTTTGCTTTAAAGATTTCATTGATGAAAGACTGACAAACGATCATTTTGCCACTTTATCAAGTCAAAGGATCCAGATAAATGGGCAAAATGTTATACCTTTATAAGGTTCTTTCAACTGAGGAATAAGCTAGGAGGAATTAGCGAAGACTAAAGGCTAAATCTGAAAGGTAGGGAGGTAGAGAACGAAAACCTTGCTCCTTTTGATCTAAATCAGGGACATATGGGAGTTCCTGTTTAGATTCAAGAAAAATAGGGGAAGCATTTGAACGATGGCTGCTCTCCAGCAACTCCAGGAAAAGTACAAGGAAATCAGCATCAGTCTTAGAAACAACCTTGTGGATCTACTCGGAAAGTAATGAGGATCTTAAGAAATCGCGAACGGTTCTTGTTGATGGTCGTCGGACACCATGACTGCATGTAAGGGGTGTGAGGAACAATGGGTCGGCGCCGGAGGCTTCTGAGGCGACGAAAAATAAGGCGTAACAGGGTTGCATAGTAGAATGAAGGTTTTGTAGTTTCATAAGAGAATCGACCAGCCATCTAGGAAAAAACTTTTTTGGTGGACGGGAAGCTAGTAGAACTCCACGCTATGCAAGCCGTCATAAAAAAATTCCAGGGCCAGGCTACATGACCTCTGCTTTGCCGCCGATTGTGCAGTGAACACAAGTGAAGCGGATATACAAAGAACTCTAGGCATCTTCGGCTCTGGGTGCGTCAACTACCTACCTGGGCATTTGGATGTTCATCGATCGGTTACGGAACTCACTCATACTTTTCTGCTTTGGGTGTTTACACTGGAGCCCCGCCAGAAGCCATACAATGGTTAGTATTGTAAGCAGATTAACATCGCTGACAAAGACAAGGGGGCCTGGACAGACTCCCTTGTCTCTGTCAGCAATTTTCATCTACACCCTACCTGTTGACAGGTAAACAGTAGTCATTATACACCACCAAATGCCAACTGTTGAACGTACCAAGCCCACTGTAATTGCCCATGGTAATATCGTATTTGTAGACCGGTCCTCGAACCCCCGTATCAACATCGACATCGCAAATGAGGCTAATGTGCTACTCTATAACTCGGACACCTAGGCAGTTTTTTGAGAATCTAGATGTAAAGTTCAACCGACTCTACCTAAGCTGTCTCTAACAATTACTAAATATGAAGTAGCAGGAACGGGTTAGGGACACCTGGGACCGGGAGCTAACTTACTATCTGCGCAGCTAAGCCATGTTTTGGAAAATCCAACGACTTTGAGGTGGTCCCATCATGAGGATCGATGAGTGCAGTCCGAATAGACTCATCCGTGATGACGTCTTGGTATACACCTGCAAGAAATTTGGCCAACAGTTTTGTTAAAGTGACGAACCGAGAATATTTCCGTGACGGGCCTCAAAATCAACCAAGGTACCTAGAAAACGCTTGCATGTGAACGAAAGACATTGAAAATCGCGGTGAAATCTGAAGCAACAATCTTGGGTGATAATTGAATGGAGTTGTAGTGGCCAAGGTAATAGGTAGTGTTTACCCCCTAAATAGGCCACGTGGTAGATGCATTTACCAACACGGGGGCCACATCAGGGCATGGCAGGCGTTATTCGGGTTGCGCTCCCATAACAAATTCCAAACATGGGGTGTGTTGTGGCACGCCTAGGGGTGGCTAGGACTTAGGAGCCCCGACAGCGCCAGCCACCTGCGCCGTCTCCCATCTCCGGTCTTCTCGACTCTGTCTTGACACCGGGCATAGGTGAGGGAGAAGCAGAGAGTGCGGTAGCTGCAGTGCAAGGCTAATATCACTTAAAACTAATCCACGCGCAAGTCACCGCCTCTGCACCACCATAGTGTGGAGCATACGGTCGACATCGTCGGTCTACGACGGTAGAACTGTCAGGTGTGTTTACCTCCACGATCGGCAGGCCAAATACTGGCCACCAGGATAGATTGGGAAACAACAAAAAGACATATTTTCTTCTGAGCCCCGTGCTTATTTCTCAGATAGCAGTGGCTGCCGGCAGTATTAAGTTCATTCTGAGAAGGACAGTGGGAAACTTTGATGTCAGTTACTTTCGTGGGATTTCGAGAGCAGGTTCAACGCACATCCACCCAACCGAGCTGTTGCGCCGCATGAAACTAAAACGAGTGTGATTTTCTGGGTGCGCGTAGGACTGGAAGTGAGGCGTGGGTGGCAGTGCTCGCAGGGTAGTGAATAATCTTGGTGCGGCTGGACAGGGAGATAAACCGTGGGCGGCGCAGTGGTTGCAGAGGAGACCATAAAAAGGCGCGACTACACCGCCGTTTATGGTCCGGATTTGCCCTGTTGGGCAACTTTGGATTAATTGTGGTATAAATACGAGCAACCCATTTTTCACAAAAAGCATCGTCATCAGTGAAGAAACCATTCGTTGATGAACGCTAACTGATCGTTTATGGGCTTACTCCCCAGCCCCACCAGCAGCTGCAAAGCGGCTAGTACCATAGGCAGAGGAAAATTGTTCACAAAGATAACAGTGACTGGAACGGCCATTTCGGGTTCATTAGCTGTCATCAGCCAGTCATACTAAACCCCTGGTGGTGCACCACCAGAGGCTCAAACCCGCGGCCTGCTGATTAGTAGTCCAACGCTCTAAAAAGTGCGCCACGGGCTCGTTGTCTCACCAGTTTCGATTGGGAATAATAGTAATTGTCGATAGATACTTACCGATCGGTGAGAGGACTCACTCATTCGGTTTTACCTTGGTACATACCTGCCCCCTCGGTGCGCCCTAGCCACCTTCGTAGCCGTCAGGGAACAACGATCGGAAGTGAATACTTAGTGTCACTTTATTCCCCGCTGGAAGTGCACATTCCAATCTCGCAAATACTTGATCGGACACCTGAAATTCAGTTGTAGTGTGACTGCAGAGGCGGTACATGAAGCCGTGGCCAAATTCCATCAATAACTTCGTTCTCTTTCTCTCTTTTACTGCGCCGTACATTCAGCCATCGCATGGACCTTTTAACAAATAGACGCAACACAACAACGATTGATACAATATTCCTCATCATTCATACTCGCACAGTCCGCACACATTCCGTAACCACCTTTCTGGTTGTGGGTGCACGAATCCAAAACTATCCTAGTGACATTTGGTAACGCCTATATTGATAGTAAAATAGTATTTAGGCGTGTGCTCGAACGCTCCTTTTACGGGATCTGCACTTTCGCTAGCCAGTGAGTTCAACTTCGTTATGGTCTATTTGGTGCCAACCAAATGCCAAGAATTCCCACCGAAACTGAACAAAAGTACCTTGAAACTATAAAGATCTGCTAATAGGTGGGGCCCAGGAAGTTGTCAAGTAACAGAATAACTCGGTTCTACCCCATACTGAGGGTCGGGCAGTACTGGCCCCTATGACACTCACTTGCGCGTGGTTCGATACCCCGCAGAATAAAGGCTGGTTTGTGTAGATTTATAGATCAGGTTATTTAATGGCACGCGCGTATTTTTGACATCAGAGTGTGGTATGTGTGGGAAGAGGAGGTAAGCAGAAGCTACACATTGTTGCTGCATCTTGTCAGGGGCATATGTTTTTCGTGCAGTCTGCGGTGGGTGAACTAGCATCTGCCACGACATCCTTCCAAAGGCCCTTGTGTCGTTACAGGAATAAAAACTATGCGAAAATATGTACACCCCCACCACAGCAATTCGATCCAAGACCACCTCTAATTCGGGAATGGTGGTGAAAGGGGTTGTAGGAAAGAGGCATTGTTATCCTTGCCGAAAGCTTGCTAGCAATTCCGTTTCGGGATCAATTAGTTGGTCCTGTTCAGAGGATGAGCCTGCAACTTTTCCTTTTTGAGCTCGTGCAGTTGCCCAGTGGCTACTGATACTGTGTAGGGTTAAATTCCTAGTTGGTTAACTTATTCGAACTGATGGGTGACGTAACTCAGAATTTTAAGAAGACCCTACCCTTAAAAATGACTTTCACCACTATCCTAGTACCAGAAAATTTCTTGCATCAAAGTGCTGCGAGGTGTATTTATTAATAAGGTATATTAATTATATTATCAATTATATATTAATTATATATATATATATATATATTAATTATATTATTAAAAAGGTGTATTTTTTAATAAAAGGAAACGCCCCAACCCAGTTCATAAGTGGAACACGAAAAACGACACAGGCTCTATTTTTATGTATTTAGCTGACACTGGAACCTGAGTGCAAGACGCCAAGGGCTTCCGATTGTTTTACCTGTGCCGAACAGCTGTGTGATAAGGCATATTAGCAACGGAGTTGTGCCGTGGTGCCAGATTTACTAACGTTTAACAATTTCATCCATTTTTTAATCGCGTTGTTTTTTTAAAAGTAACAGACAACGCTGTGGGTTATCCCTCGCATCACAGTCATGCTTCATGATCACACCAGTGAGCTTTTCACTATTAATTTTGCATATCTGCTTTTTCATTAACTGTCGTTTGAAGTTAGGCTGGTGGATATAATTTATGGTGCAGCTTCGTGATACCCAAGCAGTTAGTGGTGGCTACTGTGGTCAGAACAGGTCATGCGAATAACGAACCATGCTCTTGTAGTTCATAAAACGTTCGTGCAGGCATTCCGACTACATTGTCTAGCTTGTGTTCACATAATCAGTCGACCATTAACTGAGACCTTTACATCCCTCCCTACCCCACCATCTCTCAACGTCCCTCCAGCTGCATCGGGGGTCGAAACCCCTAAAGCATAGAAAATCATGAAATGCCCTTCATAACTTCCAAACGGATCCAAGCACAGCTACTTAAACGCCCCATTAAAATGTGAGCCTTCTTCAAAATAGATAAAGGACAAAGGATTTTTAAAAGTAACAATGGGTTGCTTGGAAGTGGGTCTTTTTAGAGAAATCGCATGCCGCAAAAGCAGAAATTAATGTCGATTTAATTACTTTTCTTTGTAAAATCACATAGTGCCCGTCTACATGGATATGTGAACAAGTAAAGCAGAGTATGCATAATAAATGTTTAAAAATTTTAAAAAGCCGCTTCATATACTTCCTAGAATTAATTGTACTAAGAAGTAATAGAAAATGCAGTTATGCAGCTAGTCAGGTGTCTAAAAGCAACCAGCATTTGCTGAAATTTTTTGACAACTTTTGAATCAAATGTTTTTTTTCTTATTCACCTCGATCAAGTGTACTTTTCCAGTTTTCAGTTTGGAAAGTTTTTGAAAAAGTTTCACCGCAATGTCGGTTGTCTAGCTGAGTGCGAGTGAGAAAAAACATGGACGCGCGTAATTAGCAAAATCAACCACGAACACAACGCTTTCTGTGAAGTTTCACTTCCTTCTGGCGGCAGCACGAATTGTTGATCGTAAACGTCGCTCGGAAATATCAGTAAGAACTCAGCGGTCTTGTGGTGCAGCGTCTAAGCAGCGATAGTTCACCGAGCACTACAGACATCAGGCTTAATCCCGGGTTGTAGGAAAAGACGGAAACCATCAAAATAAGGGGTTTATTGTGCACAGAACCTGGAGTTTCTGTCTCGGGCTGCAGTGGCTACTGGAAAAGCCAGAGAGAGAGAGAGAGAGAGAGAGAGAGAGAGAGAGAGAGAGAGAGAGAGAGAGAGAGAGAGAGAGAGAGAGAGAGAGAGAGAGAGAGAGAGAGAGAGAGAGAGAGAGAGAGAGAGAGAGAGAGAGAGAGAGAGAGAGAGAGAGAGAGAGAGAGAGAGAGAGAGAGAGAGAGAGAGAGAGAGAGAGACGGTGATGACAGCTTCTTGAAAGGGCCTGTGGAGCAAGTTAGGTGTTGTCCAATGGGTGTGTCGTGTCTAGTGGCCCATGGTGTGTCGGTCGAGGGGTTGGGTGTTCAAGTGGTGGTTGGGCAGCCACGACTTTCTGGACGCACGGGCTGTGTGAGTTGAAGTCGGTCAAAGTCAGCGGAGTTGAAACCGCTCGCTGCGAAGTCGCATGACCTTGAGGCAGTAAGCTTCGAAAAAGGGCGCCGGACATCGATAGCATTGAGGGGCGTCGGCTACAACTTCCTCCCCCCCCGCCCCCTAAGATACCAATCAAAGTGATGGTTGACAGTGTGGCCAACGATGAATTGAATGACGAAATCCAGTAAATTTGTGGGTCCGAGAACGTGCCAATGGAGGCAGGAGGTGCTCGAAACCGAGGCAAGGCTGATGCTGCAGCCTGTGCACAGGTGCGGTTGGGGCATAAGCCAGAGGGTATGTTGGCGTGGTCTCGTCAACGGGTACCGGTGAGTTGGCACTTTGGCATGAGTTAAAAGGGTGTGTGCGACACAGTGCATCCCCGCGAACGCTGAGCCAGACGAATCCATCAGTGAAGAGTTTCAATGTCACATGCGCTCAAAACTGGATAGATTTCTCTGTGTACTATAGCTGCTTAGACGTCACAGCGTCCTAAGCTTAAAGCCAGAGAAGATTGTTAGTACGTTTGATACTTGTGAAACCTATCAATAAGTTCGGGGGTCAGACATACCGGGTGTGGAGGCACACACAACACCGGAGACCCTCACCTGGTTTAGCCCGCCGGTCATGACGGTTACCCGGGGTGTAACCGCTGGGAAGAACCCAACTTCGAGGAGTCATAGGTGAGAGTTGGATACCATTTAGAGGCAGCTACAGGAGCATTCACCAGCTATACGAGACAAATGGAGCGACCAAATGCTATCTGTGTGGTGCTACCCCTAACTAGTACCCCTACACCCCTTCAATTGCGCCCAATTCCCATACCAGATGACTGACCGCTACGGACAGTGAGCAGGTGCCGGGGGTGGAAAAGATAGTAAGAACTTCGTTGACGAACGCTCACCAATCTCTAACCGAACTCACTCATCCCATTCTGCCTCGAACTTACTTTCAAGCCCCGCCAACAGCCGCACAGCGGCTGGTAGTAGTTAAGGCAGATTATCAATCCCGACAATACTTAAATCTATGCTCTGGCAGGCTGCCAGTTGATGGGGCGATTTGATCCTTCTCTCAAGTCGGAGAGTCAGGCTGCAATGGCTTCTTCTTAATGTGGCCCCTATATGACCCTCACTCGGTTTTTTATTCGAGCCGGCCCCTTCCTGTTTTTTGTGATATCCTGATATTTTTCTAGTGTGTGACACTCACAGACATTCTGTTCACTCTTGTCAACCACGACACTCGATGCCGTTTCCGGCTTTATTGACATCATCCTGACACGGGACCCAAGGTGTGAGCGAGCAGAAAGTGCGGTACATGCAGCCCAAGGCTACTGTGAGTAGTAACTAGTTGAGATGCAAGGCACCATCTCTGCTCCCATCTTGCTGTAGGCTACGCAGTGGACATCGACTAACGAAGTCTTATGTGTTTATTTAGATAAATGTATCATTCGCATAAAGAATTAGCTGAAATTATCATTCGTCCACCTCTGTTCTCGTAAATATGGTAGACGTTAACATGTACCCCAAATCTATCTGCGAATAATTTACGCATGTTTTTACAACTGTCTTTCTGATTTCCCTATTATATACTAAGAACGCTGTTGCCACGAGCAGTCTTCTAAGGGCGTATACTGCCTCGCTTTGTCACGGAAGCCATCTAGCTTGGTACAAATTCTACTTTCCCTGACGATATTGTAGTGACCCAACCCCGTGCACATGTACAACATTGAACCTCGCGTATTTACATGCACGTGCGCACCAGGGGTTGTCTGGCCTTGGCAATCCTGGATGTGCACACTGGCCAATCATCTTTAAGACTGACTCACATCTGACTGCGCTGGATGCGCTGTGACGACCACACGATCTCGCATTGGGGACATCGGAGACGCGGCGGCTGGACGTGCCCTCATCCGGCAGCCAACTTCCTCCAATCCCTTCTGTGATAGTTTGTACAGAATAAACTATACTCCAATTTGGCGTCTAACTTCTTATCTCCCCTATCAACTTAGCCTGCTGCGATACTACCCTTATTCGATTTAGCCAAAGTTAGATGGGTCCAGCTTACGAACACTGGCAGTGTTTTGGTCAGTTTTAATCGCCTTTATGTATGGTTAATTTTAAAGCAACCGGTGACATTAGAAAATTCACTTGAGCAAAGGGGAGTGACCTTCACTGAGGTAACCGGATAGCCGGACGGTATTTGGATGCTTTCTTATAGTGTCCAGGGCTGTCGGTAGTTAGCGAAAGTAGAAGGGCTAATAATAGCCTTTCGGGTCTCCCAGTGTTCTTGGTGGTTCTGCCTCATCGTAAGAATCTAGATTTCTTATATGTGCAGGCTAACTAAAGATTTTACTTATAAGATAACGAGTCTTATGGGCGTCATGATGGTGTAAAATGACGTATATGTTGATAGACAATTAGGCGGACTTCTCGTTATGCTATTCCATTGCGAATTTATTACCGGAATTCTGTCACCAATCCTTGCAAGTTTGGTTGTTAGTTTACTTAAAGTTTACAAAAATGCTGCGCGATAGTTTCCAGCCGGTCTTGTAATTTTAAAGGTATGGGGTGTTTGTTATCACCAAGAGCGGTCTCGAAACTGGAAACTTGGAAACTATCCATAAAGACGAGGAAGTGTGGGATGACTATTTCTGGGTTATTACCGTCCTAAAAGAGTCAAGCCCATCCTCAGCTTTGGGGCACCTGGAGCTCGAACCCCTTCTCGTTTGGCTAGTGGTCCCGTGCTCTCACCCACAGTTAATATGCCCGATCGCAACCAACAGGACAACGAGCCATTGGCTCCATGGTTATTGCCACGAACTAATAACCCAAAGAGTGCGGGTTCGAGCGTCCGATGCTCCCAAACCTGGGGTTACGTGAGGCTGACTGACGATGGCAAATAATCCATAGGTGACACTCCCAGTCTCCTCTTTCGTAATCGATAGTCGCGTTTGCATATGTGACTAATCGCTATGTGACGCCTACGAGGCTGTTTATCGAGCCCAAGGGCAAAAGAGAAAGATACGGTCCCATAACCCAAACGGGGAGCGCCCTTCTCTCATTATGAACTACCCTCAACTAACTTATGCTTCAATAATTTTAAGGTCACATGCATACACTAATCTCAAAAATTCAGCAAATATTTCATTTTACCTGGCTTTTGCAGGTAGGAGTGGTGAGTTAGGGCTCCATTGTTTACGTTGTAGCAGGTCGCAGCATGTGGGCGTAGGGTGGCATACAAGGCAGCAGGGACCTCTTCGCTGCCGCTTGCGAGAATTTCGGACCTATTATCAACGTGGATAAAACGGTGGTCATGCATCATCCGCCACCAATACCACCTACAATGCACCCTGCATCATGGTTAATGGCGCTCACCTGAAAGCAGTGGATAACTTCATCTACCTGGGCAGCAACCGCTCCCAAAGCACCAAAATCGATGATGAGGTCGCCAACCAGATTGCCAAAGCCAGCCAAGCCTTCGAACGCATGCAGAACATCGTCTGGAAGTGACACGGTCTCCACCTCAGCACCAAACTCAAGCTGTACAAAGCTGTCATCTTGCCGACGCTGCTGTATGGAGCGGAGACCTGGATGGTGTATCGAAAGCAGTCACGGAAATCCAACCACCTCCATATCAGCTGCCTCCGCAGAATACTGAATCTTAGATGGCAAAACAGGACACCGAACACAGAAGTGCTGGAACGAAAAGAGTCTACGACCAACTGAAACAACCGCAACTGCGCTGGAGCTGCCACCTTGTGCGGATGGACCACGACCGACGATCCCGGTCCTCTTCCACAAGGGGGTCAATCGCGACGCTACAAGGACACTGCAGACTTCCCTGAAGCAACTGCAGCTCAACCTGGCAAACTGTGAGGACCTCACCCAAAACCAACCTACCTCGAGGAGGAGAGTGAAGATAGGGGTAGCAATATATGAAGCCAATCGGATCACCGCCGCCAAGGCCAAAAGGGTGGCACGCAAGTCACAAGCACCCCGGACCACCACCTCGAATGTACAAGCCCTCCCAACATGCCCACACTCTCAACGCACCTTCCGCGCGTGAATCGGCCTAGTTAGACACCTTCGGACGCAATGCAACACGAATCCAACATAATCAACTTTTGTGGCAGCGAACATCCCCGCTGCCATCCCTGCATCGGACCACACGACGACCACGACTGACACTATTTCCCCCACACCCCATCACTCCTCACCTGATATCCCCGCCAACATCACCACGACCAGCGATAGAGACTCGGTCCTAACCTGTCCTCATTGTGACCGCACATTTACCTCATGTATCGGTCTGGTTGATCACTTGCGAATCCACCGCACAGAGACTGGTGAACCAGTGCCTGGAGCACCAACCCACAGCAGAGATCGCCGCATCCACTGCCCTCACGCATTCACTCACCGCATGGTCTATTCAATTACAGGCGCATCCATGACAGCGGAATTCACCGCAATGTCAACAGCACCGATACCCCACGCACACCCTCCACTCCTGCCATTCTCACCGCCACTGCCATCGTCGCTATCACGAACGAAAATCCCCTATCCCCTCCCGATTTCTCCTGCACACACTGCGCCCGCCACTTCAACTCACACATCGACCTGGTCGGTAACCTCCGAATCCATCGCACGGAGCCTGGTGAACCAGTGCCTAGGGCTCCGACGTACAGTCGAAGCGCCCGCCTCCACTGACTTCACTGCCCCCGCACATTCAAGCACCACATTTGCCTATTAGGTTACATGCACCTTCACGAAAACCGGCAGTAAACCGTCATAGGCTACACCACATCAACTCACAATATATCTACCAATACGTACGCAATACCCTCACCATCTTCACGTACCTCAGAATATCACGGTTTACTTGAAACCATGGCTTAGAAGGCTTTCAACTGGCGTGTACACCTGACAACACCGTCGCCACAGTGTATTTTGTGCGTTGAGTGTCTGACCAGTGAACTGGGAATCATACGGCACTGGCTCCTCCATATCCCCTCGTTAAGTTAATCCTGGTGTGTGCGTTATGGGGGCCAAGTCGTGCTGTGGCGCGCGTATACGGATACGTCGGTCTGTCAGCCAATGCGCCCACTAGCGCATCAGAGAACTGACCGGTTCAGACGGTAGTCTGATTATGGAGTGGGTAGAGTGAGGTCGACGGCTCAGCGTATTTTCCTCACTATAAATCTGACGCGCTTGAAACTATCACGGCAGGCCAAAAGCCATGGTTTGGAAGGTTGCCAACTGACGGGATAAGTCAGACCGCGTGGTCAGCCTCGTGTGTACCTTTGTGCGCCATGGGCGACTGGCGGACTAAGAGTCAGTTTGCAATGACTACTTCTTAATGTGGCCTTTATTGCACTCCCACTCAGTTAGGATCCGAGCTGCCCCTCCCCGCGTTGTTTTGTTCTTGTTTGTGTTGGTCTACAGGGTGTGGGCGTGGGCCTGCGCCCTCTCCCATCTCCGGTCTTCTTGACTCTGTATTGACACCGGATCCAGCTTGGGAGATTGGAATAGAGAGTGAGGTAGATGCTGTACCAGTTTACTCTCACTGTGATCTAGCGAAAGCCACCGTCACTGCATCACACTCCTGTGGAGCATACGGTGGACAGCATCGGACTACGATAGTCGAACTACTGAGGTCGCAGTGTGTGCCACGTGCAATTGTTGGCTGCATCCCTCGTCCCTTAGCTGTTTCCCTGAAGCCTTTTCTGCCTAGCGGTAACACCCCGGTAAGCGTTTCGAATGGGGGGTAAACCAGTTGAGGTTTTCTGGTATTTTGTGTGTGTCCTCACACGTGGTACCTTTGCTCCCATACTCACTCATCCTCCTCCTCCTCATCCTCCTCCTCCTCCTCCCCCATTCAATTTCAAATTTCCTAAGGAGAGGTCAGCATGCAAGTTCGTAGGCTCACTCTGCAGACTCTAGCAGCATAGAATGTTCGCTCTCTTCTAGGACACCTGAGGAGCACCTGACCAGGTAGGAGGACGGCTTAAGGCGTTAGAGAACTGGTGCGTTAGGGGATGGACATAGGTGATCTTGGTGATCTTCGATTACCTGAACCCGGCCGGCTGGAGGAGGCAGACGCCAGCAACGCCTTTTTATGAAAAGGCCGCCGAAGGTATAGCAGCGCAAAGCTGGTGTCAGCCAGAATGACGTGGTGGGAAAATTACCCTGTCTGCCGCAGGGCGTCCAAGATCGACTAATGAGCCTTCGGGGAGCCAAATTTCTCTACCAACATCAGCACCTACGTCAGCTCTCCTTCCTTCCCCCTCCCGCCAAAGAGGCGGACAAAACGGGGGTTATACATCAGCCAGCACTGCATGCTACACCCCTTGCACCGCTTCAACAGCATACAACTCAAAACCGGGGACAATTGCATTTATTTACGCAACAAACTCTCATGAAGCATCAAAATTGAAGAAAAACTGGTCCATCAGATCTCAAAATCCAGTCAGACCTACGGCCTGCATCAAGCCTCCGTGTGGAATCGTCATGACCTCCATCTCAACACCAAACTCAAGATGTATACAGCCGCCGTCTTGAGAAGAATGCTGTATAGCAGAAGAGGAAGAGGCACTCACTGGAACATGGTGCTTATTGTCCTGACGTTTCAAATTCTCTCTCGAACCCATCATTAGAGACAGTTGCAGAAAAGGGGTCGGAAGCCTTGACCGTCTACGTCAGTCAAGCCAGGAACCTCAATCAATTCTTTCTCACCTGTCTCTGTAACATGATATAGCTGGGATCGCAAAACGAAATACCGGACATAGAAGTACTGGAATGCCCTGTTGAGTCAAATTTAACTGCGTGGAAGCAGCCATAATGCGAGGCTGGATGACAAGTATCTACCCAAGCCGCTCTTCCACCCCGTTGCCGCTACCGGTTCTCCGCGACACGGAGGATAAAAAGGCACTACGAGGGTCTTGTTTTTGCAGTATAAGGAACTCTGAGATATTTTGCATAAAACTTATTCGACATGTTTTGAGGATCCCAAACTTTCTGTTTAGTGGTTCATGTTGTCTTTCCCTTGGCTAATCAAGTTAAGGATACCTATTAATGGACAAATGGAAAGGAAATAAGATTGAAGTTCGAAACACAGGCATCTTAGGAGGAGTGAAGTAGGCTGTTTCCTTTTTCTACCCTTTTACCTACTTTCTCAAGGCAAGCTCATATTGAATAACGAAGTAAAAAGGTTTGTGCTGAATGAATGACCGCACTGTTGTCACTTGTTTTAGATTTTTGTAAATGCACTTTCCGACGAAGTAATCGGTATCACTAATGTATGGTTGGATACTGCTAGATCGCTGTGAGCAGATTCCCGACAGACTAGCCCCTGCCTAGTCATCGAAGTTTGTGTTATTTGAACCTCTGTGTGCCAAATCACACTATGCAAAGCTTACCCCCCTCATCTTCAAAAAATGCTAATCTGACGCTTACATTTAAGTTGAACAACCATACTTTTTATCCGTGTATCTTGACTTTTTCGCTATCTTTGCGGCTCGCATTAAGTAAACGAAGCCTGGCCTGCTTTTTCAATCACTAGCAAAATCGAAATGTTTGACTGATTAGAAGCTGTCAAAAATGTTTGCGTGTTCACTAACCCCTTCTTTTAAATCATCATTATCTTGTTTCCGAACCTTAAACTGCTCATTTATCAGGTGGAGCAACCTGGAGAAAAAAACGATTTAAATCTACTATCCAAAGAGTTGTTCGTACCCGAAAACAGGTCCCCTTAGAAATTTCCTTTTTTATGATGCGCATCCCATGTTTGCATGAAGCTAACCCCTGCTATTTGTTAATAATTGTTAAAGGACAAATGTGCCAAGATGCCTTACACCACGAGAGCTCGTGAAACGTTTAGAATCTTTTTACCATTTATTGATTTGAAACTAAATTTACTCAGAACGAACTGAGCCATACATCTTTAGGTTGTTTAGTAGTAAAAAGTCATTTATGGGTTCATCTAAGTAATTAATGGGCGTAGCTACTCAGTTAACAATCATGGAAATTAAAGGCACGTTATGTTTTCGACCTCCTTGCCTATACTTCTCGTGTTGATTTAAATGTAGCCCCCACTAGAAAAAACATAAAAATCGCAAATCCATTAGGCATTAGCTAATCTTTATTTTAATACCCACCCTTTATAATTATTTTTTTCTTATACATTCAACTTGTATTATCATACAAGTTCACGAAGACTTGAAATGGACAATGCAGGATATTGCCGAATCGACCAGTTTTATAAAGGTCACCACTATTTGACCTGCTTAAAGTCTCGAAGACAATCAAAGGACTGAGATTCAAAACAGGCTGAAATGTTTGCATGTAATGCAGGCTTAATAAACTGATGAATTTCCTCCATTATACGTTCCTTAGGACAACTCAATGCAATAATCATTCGACCATTTCATTCCATCGGCTAGTCGGTTGGCTGGCATGTTGACCTGCATCAACGCTGCATTGCCCTAGAAAACCATCCTATCCCAGGTATTCCAACAGAAAAATTCGGCTCTGGCTAAGCAACCAAAGGACGGAGGGTTGCCGAGTCCAAGAAATGTGCCTTTTGAGCCTTGAAGTTCCACGTTCTACATAGACTGGCAGCCACAATACACAGCCGAGTCTTATAACTTCAAACTGATAACGCAGGAGATCAACTCTACCCCGTGCACTGAATATGCTTACGGTTAGACATGGGTGCCCCGTGAACTATTTTAGGGAGCAACTACAATCGATAATACGATCCCACGTTAAGAAATAAGAGAGACAAGCCACGCCAAAGGTTAGGTTACGACGGAATCATCGGACAACGCCGCCCAGTGAAGAAAAAAATAAATAGGTGAAAAATCAGTTAATGCCACCGCACCACAAACCAGTTGTAGTGCGGCGCGTTACAGTTAAGAAATGCCAACTTAAACAAATATGGGTAAATGCGAGTTAAGTAAATGCGTAACAAGTGGAATAACTGTAGAAAGTTGTGTACAAAATAAAATATGGCAAAGGGCTACCACAGTACCCCTCCCCCCTTACCTAGACCGAAGGCTGACGTAAAACCGACGCCGAAGGTAAATGCTATGCTAAAACTCTTGAGGGATAAAGCGGTCAGGAAAGTGGACTCGACGGCCGCTACGAGTGGTGTGAATGTTAGCGCGAATGGGGTCGGGGTGGTGGGGGAAAGTGGGTAGATGGAGAGCGTAGGGAGGGTGAAGGAGAGGGTAGGGAAGGTAAAGGAGCACGGGATAGGGGGTCGGCACTATCTTGTCGTTGGCGCAGGTCCGGCGGTTCCACCGCGACAGCAGCCTTGACCCGATCGACGCTGACCACGTCCTCCTTGTCACTACGACGGATCCGGCAGGCCTTGGTGTTGCGTGAGAGAACGCGGAACGGCCCTTCGTAAGATGGTTCCAGCGGCTCGCGCACACGGTCACACCGAACAAACACATGGGTGCAGTTGGCCAAGCCTTTTTCGACATAATACTTGGTTGATGGAGCTCGGGGCGGAACCGAGGAAAGGGAGCGCATAAAACTGCCGCAAGCGATGCACAAAACTGGTGGGAGACTCATGGGCACCACGGGAGGTTGGGGTGATCATCTCGCCTGGCAGTCGGAGGGTAGTACCGAACACCAATTCAGCCGCGCTGCAGTCCAGATCAAACTTGAGCGCCGAGCGAATGCCCAGGAGCACTATGGGCATGTTGCCAGACCAGTTGGTTGGGTCATCTGCGGCACACAGGGCGGTTTTTAGATGGCGGTGGAAACGTTCAACCATGCCGTTGGCAGCTGGATGGTAGGCCGTCGTCCAAATGCGAGTGCAGCCGAGAAAGTTGAGGAGGGCTTGGAAGAGGGCAGATTCGAATTGGGCCCCTCAATCAGTCGTAATCCTGGATGGGGCACCGAAAACGGCGATCCAAAGACTAAAAAAAGCCTTAACGATGGTGTCTGCCACCATTTTCGGCAAAGGGATAGCTTCAGCCCAGCGGGTGTGGCGGTCGACGCAGGTGACAGTTCGACCGTCGATTTCGACGAGGTCCACTCCAGGTGGTGCAGGGACGTGACTTGCGCGTGAATTAGTTTTTAGTGATAGTAGCACTGCGCTGCAGCTATCGCACTCTCTCCTCCTCCCCACCTGAGCCCGGTGTCAAGACAGAGTCAAGAGGACCGGAGATGGGAGAGGGCGCAGGTGGCTGGCGCGGCCGGAGCCGCCCATGGTTGTACTACCACACCTGGCTCGGATCCCATGAGTGAGAGTGCCATAAAGGCCACATTAAGAAGGAGCCATTGCAGCCTGACTCTCAGTCCGCCAATCAAACACTCTACACAAAACACACATTGGGCTGACCACGCGGTCCGAGTGTTCCCGTTAGTTGGCAACCTTCCAAGCCACGGCTTTTAGCGCACTGTGATAGTTTCAAGCGCGCCAGATTGTTTATAGTGAGGAAAATGCGCTGAGCTGTTGACCTCACTCTCTCCCCCACCCCCACAATCAGACCACCATCCGAACCAGTCAGTTGTCTGGGTCGACGCAGGTAGGGAGGTGAGTAAATCCATTGGATGGAGGCAAGAGGCCTACGACATCGAGATGCACATGGCTGAACCGTGCGTCGGGGCTGGGGAAGGTGCTGGGTGGGGACTTGTTGTGGCGCCGCACCTTGTCCCGCTGACAACTCAGGTACGACAGTGCCCAAGCTTTGAGGTCTTGTTCATGCCAGGCCAGACAAACCTTTTCGCGAGGAGCTCTTGTGAGGCTTGGATTCCAGGGTGGGAGAGTCCATAAAGAGTGTGAAACACATCTCGACGCATCAAGGCGGACACGAAAGGGTAATGAAAAGGAGTCGACACATCACAGAGGATGGTGCCAGTTCCGGCGAAATCCTGAAGATGTGGTACTGGATACCCATCGGGAATAGTGAGGTTGTTGAGGGCACGGTAGTTACCACAGAGGCGCTAGTCACCCGATGTTGCCTTGGGCACCATGTGCAAAGGTGACGCCCAGGGGCTCTCGGACGGTCGAATGACGCCCAGTTTTAGTAAATGTTCGAATTCTGATTTCGCAACCGGCAGGTGCGCTGGGGCCAGTCGTCTATGGCGAGCGAAAGCAGGAGGACCCTAGGTACGGATGTGGTGCACAACATCGTATTGAACCTCGCCGCAGCGAAAATGGTGGTTGGTGATGCTCGGATGTTGAATTAGAAGCTCCCGATAAGGACAAGCCATATCTGTATTCAGGACAGATAAATTGCAAGGGGTTGTAAAGGGAGTCAGTCCTTGAACAGATAGACCGGTAATGCGATCAAGTAGGCGGGAACGCTGGCAGTCCACTAGCGGGTCAAACTCGGCAAGAAAGTCGGAGCCAAGGATTGCATTAACGACAAGTTACCGAACGTGGGAATGGGGGAAGAGTTAACAGCTTGGAGATGAAGACAATCGTTGGGACAGCGACGGTCAGCTGGAGTTGGAGAGACTACACTGATTTGTGCCTATGCTGAACGTCGAACCTCTCGCGTCTACATGCACATGCGCACCAGTGGCTGTCAGGCCCTTGACAATCCTGGATGTTCACACCGGCCAATCATCTTTGAGGCTGACTCACACCTAACCGCTCTGGGTGCCCTGTGACAGAGAGAGAGAGCTACGCTTTATTTTGAAAGTAAAATTCAAAATTTCAGCAAAAAAGGTCCTCCATTGACCGTGAAGAATCGTCCTTGAATGCGCCTCTAAATATCGATCAATTTGGACGTCCTTCAAAATGTTGCCAGCGTCGTGCGCTGATGACCTCATTTTTGTGGTCCGAATAAACAAATAGGTTTAAAATTTTGTTTTAAATGGGTGAAATAGGCCAATCGACGTATGTATAAGAGGATTCAAATGCGAATGGAGAGCAGAAAAGATGACGGCTCAATTTCAAAAGCCCGACCGTATGGTACCACACAGACTTGGGGACATCGTAGACGCGGCGGCTGGACGTGCCCTCGTCCAGCGGTCAGCTTCATCCAACCCCTTCTGCGATAGTTCTGTAGAGAATAAACTATCCTCCCAAGTGGTGCCCCACTTCTTATCTCCTTCTACGGAACCTAGCCAGAAGGTCGTAGCGGCCAGAGCCTCCCCTATCAACTTAGCCTCCTGTGATACCATCTTCCGACAAAGTGCCTTTTTATGCTTTAAAACAAGCATACAGCTTGTTTACCATATATTTAGAGAAACTCTGTTTCATATTCTGAAAAGAGCCCCTATTACCGCTCTTGCCCTATTATAGGGTGATGGGTGCATGAGAAGGCTTCCTCCGCAGCCAGTTATCTTAATTCTGCTATCACAATTTGCGGCTGGTAAAACTCATGGTGCTTAAAATAGTTTTTTTCTTGTATTGTGATCATTTCTCCAATTGGCAAGTTGACCGTTACCGTCCGAGCAGAGCAAAACATTCATAAATAGCATATCTTCTCCTCAGCTATTGAGATTTCAATGTGAGCTAGAAGGATGCTTGGAAGATTAAAACGTTGTTAAACGTTGGCATTGCCTTGCCATAAATCACTGATTAATTTTACGTTGAACACCGTTGAGCTACCGGAAGTGCCTGACAAGACGGGCTTAACTCCGCTTTCCGAAAATATATTATTTCCGGTCCGTCTAGAGGACCATCAGGAACTCACATTCCTATTTGTGTAGCCCTAGAAAAAATGTGTGCGACATTATAGAAACTTTTATATAGTGTGCGCTCAACCATAGTGTGTATCGACTGCATTCTAACTGCAAACTACGTTTCGCAGCAAAATTCACCTGGGACTGAAATCTACTTATGGCATGTCGGGTTCACCTCAGTAGTCAATCGAGTAGATGGATGAGGTGTGAAGTCCCTTTGATGCATTTTCTCTCAAGGGTAGGCGTTTCTATAAAAAGCGACAAAAGTTTTGGAAACAATCGAAGAAACGGCAAAATCCCAGTGATTATCACAATGCATTCGCCATGGGTAGCATGGCATTATTGGGAGAGAAAGAAGCAGTGGGATGCTTAAGAATTTGTCACACTTTTGTGCTGTCTTCTGAAACCTTCTTGCACATCAGTCCACTCCAAAATACGGACAGCGCAAATATGCCTAATTTTAAGGCATACTGGTCGAGGCAAGTGCATGTTCTTCTTGTAAAGCCTTCTTATGATTAAAAAAGGGCTTCGGGTGCACAAAACGGCTACTAAAAACACCGTTCTGTGGCAGCTTAAGCAGTTTATGCTGTACAAAACCCCGAGTTTCTGGCTCTGAGAACAATGGCCACTGGCGAATCTGATTGCGTTAATTGATGCCTAGGAGAGAAGGTGACAATGGATTCAGCTCCTTTCAGAAGGAGAAGATGCGATCGCTGAAACAAGAAATTCAGCGGAAGTTTCGGATTCGCACTCGAAACCATTCTGAGAGATAGTCGCAGATAAGAGTAATCGAGGCACAAGGTGCGTAGTATTTATAATACGTAGTGGCCACGCGACCACATGTGTACTTTAATTAGCAACTCTCGCAGTCATCGCTGGGGGTCATAATTAATGCAATTATGGCTTGGCAGGCCGCGTCCGAGTTATTAATGGCCGTGATTTCATGATGTCGGCATGATAATTACTTGGCCATTTGGCTCGCTTTCATTGGAAGAACCGGTCGCCTACGCCCTCCCCACGTGACTGATTCTCCTGCTCAGGCCAAGACTCGGCACAGAATATGCGAACGGGAGGTCATTGTGCTTGTTTATAGTCTACGGGCCTCAATACCAGGTCTCGAGAAGCTCGCAGTTCACGCGGTTGACACCTATTGTGAGGACTTTGGACCTCGTGAAACTTGAGAATATGGCCACATCCCGTTGGTTGCTCCACAACCTGAGAGCTAGCGTCTTTCCTTCTCACCGCTGCTGCGTGCTCGGCCATTCGTGTGCGGGATAATCACCGAGGAGTTTCGCTACTGAACATCGCTGGAAAGATCTTCGCTCACGTCATCTGCAGCTGGCCGTCTCGCAGATCGCAAAATACGCGGTCGTAAAACTCAAACAAACAACAATACCCCCGTCCCCATCCCCCTCGCCATACCCTCCAGGCTGCTCGGGTGAGTCCACTCACAATAGCAGCCGGGAATGTTCGTTCCCTTTTAGACAATCCTAGGAGCAACCGGCCGGACTTGAGGATGGCGCTAGTCGCTCGGGAACTGGCGCGCTACAAGGTAGATATTACTGCTCTCAGCGAGACCTGATTCTCTGAGCAGGGTCAGCTGGAGGAGGTGGGTGCTGGCTGAACCTTCTTCTGGAGCGGCCGACCAAAGGCAGAGCGATGCGACGCTGGTGTTGCCTTTCCCATCCGGAACAAAATCGTGGGATATCTGCCCTGTCTGCCACAGGGTATCAATGATCGCCTGATGAACTTCCGCCTGCCTCTTCTGGGAGACCAGTTCGCCACCATAATCAGCACCTACGCTCCCCAATGACGAGCTCTGATGCGGCGAAGAACAAATTCTACAAGGACCTGCACGCCCTGCTGGCAACTGTGCCGAAGGCGGATAAGGTAATTGTCCTTGGTGACTTCAACGCCCGCGTCGGGACGGACCACACTGCCTGGCAGGGAATGCTGGATCCCCACGGTCTCGGTGTCTGTAACGTTAACCGCCTCCTTCTTCTGCAAACGTGTGCGGACCACCGTCTCCTGCTGACCAACACCTTCTTGCCTTCCGACGCGGGAGAAAGCCACGTGGATGCACCCTCAGTCGCGGCGCACGCATCTGCCGGACTATGTTCTCGTCCGGAGGCGAGATCGACAGGACGTGCTGGTAACCATGGCGATCCGCGATGCCGATGGCTGGACGGATCGCCGCCTCGTCATCTCCCAGATGAGGCTCCGACTTCAACCCCGACGAAGGACCCAAGGTAAGCGGCTGCCAGGTAAGTTAAATACACTTTTGTTAAATTTGCCTGCTCACTGTTTTGATTTCAGCAACCAAATAACCGAGAAACTGGAGAACTTGCAGTAAACCACCGGAGGCTAAGCCACATCAGCGCACACTCCATACACCAATACATAGAAAACAACTTCACCATCATTATGTACCTGAGAAACTCACGGGGTTCCTAGAAATCGTGGCTTTGAAGGCCGCCAATATAACGCTTACACCAGACCACACCATAAGCCCTGTGGACTGGGATTCAGATGGCGATGGCTTCTCCATATCCCCTGATTTAGTGAATCCCGGTGTGTGCGTTATAGGGGCTAGGTCGTGCTGGGGCGCGCGAAGATGGGTACGCCGACCCGTCAGTCAATGCGCCCACTCCCACATCAGACAACTAACCAACTCGGATTGTGATCTGATTGTGGGGGCAGGGAAGAGAGTGAGGTCGACAGGTCAGCCCATTTTCCTCACTATAAACAACCTGACGCGCTTGAAACTATCCCGGTGCGCTAAAACCGTGGCTTGGCAGGTTGCCAACTGACGGGAACACTCGGACCGCGTAGTCAGCCCAATGAGTGTTTTGTGTGGAGTGGATGACTGGTGTACTGAGAGTCAGGCTGTAATAGCTCCTTCTTAATGTGGCCTTTATGGCACTCCCACTCCGTGGGTTCCGAGCCAGGTGTGGTGATACGCCCAGGGGTGGCTCCGGCCGCGCCAGCCTCCTGCGCTCTCTCCCATCTCCGATCTTCTTGATTCTGTCATGTCACCAGGCATAGGTGGGGAGGAGAAGAGTGCGGTTGCTGCAGCGAAAGGCTACTATCACTTAAAACGAATTCACGGGCAAGTCACCGTCCCTGCACCACCCTTCCCTGGAGCATACGGTGGACATCGTCGAAATCGACGGTTGAACTATCGTGTACCCTCTAAACGGCCCCTTCGTATATGATTTGGACTAAGACAAGGGCCACCTCGGGGCCCGGCAGGCGTTTTTTGTTTGCGCTCCAATAACAAATGCCGAACATGTGGGAGGAGTGTTGGCACGCCTAGCGACGGCTAGGGCCTAGAGGTCCCGGCCACGCTAGCCACCTGCGCCCTCCCCTATCTGCGGTCTTCTTAACTCTGTCTTGACACCGGGCATAGGTGGGGAAAGATGAGAGAGTTCGGTAGTTACAGCGCAAGTCTGCTGTCACTTTAAACTAAATTAGTCGCAAGTCACCGTACCTGCTCCACCCTGCTGTGCAGCGTATGGTGGACCTCATCGAGATCGGTGATCGAACTATCGTATGTGCGGTAGATGCTGCGTAATTCTGCCGCACTATAGACTACGTCACGCACAAGCTATCAGTGCTGCGCTGCCCCATATGGTGTGCCGTGAACGTCAACGCCTGTGAAATTCACAGTAGCGTGATGCATTACCTGAGGGGCGTTATCTAATGCTTTGTGTTCAGTAGCTTGAGGGTGGCATTTTCAAGCAACACATGGACGTCTGTAACCGGCGGTGCACCGGGTGTATGCTACCATCCGTTAAATTGTTAGGTCTGTGCGTCTGGAACCGTTCAAAAGGGAAGGTGATCGTTCTTGACACAGCTGGTCATTGAGCAACGATGCCGGGCATCATAATGGTGATCGTCGGCCACAGGTGCGTCGTGGTAAATGGTTGTCGACAGGCCGCATACCGCTATATGCCCACTTCGGATGACGTTAGAGTTGTCGGCTAAGTCATCCTTTACGTGGCTTTTAATCAGAAAGAGGCATGACGTTCAAAGTATGAGGTTTCTTTAATCGCTTACATGCAATTTAGTCAAGTCGAAATCAACGAAAAACTCACTCTAAAGACAGCACGTTCACTCCATTGGAAATGTAATTATAGACGGACTGATCGTCCCGCAAAGCTAGAATTACTTACTTCAAAGAGGGATCGACGTCTAAAGACATAAAGTGACGTTTCCTAGGGCAACCAGGCCATTCTTAGTTAGTTTCATAATTTACTGCAATTAAAACTTACTGAGCGTCCGAGGTTAGTTAAAACAGTGGATGGTATTAAATAATTCTGTGAATATTCCCATTTTAAATTTCGAAAGTCAAGTCGGCAAACAGGCCGACCCAACCCCCTGATGACAGTAGTTCACTCCCCGTAGCACAAGACATTTACAAACCCGACCAACCCCTCATATTTAATTACCTATGTAACTGTATAGACCTAATCATGAATTACCAAAAACATATGTAATTCATGAGTCCTTCAGTACATTCTTCGGAACTTTATACAATGATTAATGAGCTGGCAAGGGTGACTAATATGGACGCCGGAATAGGAACATCTCGCCCATGTAATAAAGGTGTCCCTATTCGTAATTCCAGGAGGAGAAAATCTTCTCTAGCGACAGTTCGACCGATGATTTCGACGATATACACCGTATGCTCCACAGCGACAGGGATAGTGACTTGAGCATGAATTAGTTTTAAGTGATAGTCGACTTGCACTGCATCTACCGCACTCTCTCTTCCCTTACCCGTCTGTGCCCGGTGTTAAGATAAGAGTCAAGAAGAGTGGAGGGAGGGTCGGGTGCTGGTGGTTACCGCTGCCGGAGACGTGTAGGCGTTCAAGCGGTGAGTGTGCTCAGATGACTACAATCATCAGGCCAAATCCCGGTTTTGAAGTAAAAAGCGGATGGCGCCAGAATGAGAAATTTGTTGTGCACAGAACCCTGAGTTGCTGTCTCAGGCAGCAGTGGCCACTGGCGAAGCCAGGGCTGGCGTTGACTGCATCAAACCATGCCTGAGACAGAGTGAGACGATGGTAGCAGCTGCTTAAATAGGTTTGTGGAGAAAGCTAATTGTTGTCTCATGGTTGTGGGCTGCATCACCCGAGTGGTGTGTCTAGTGGCCCATGCTGCTTCGGTCGAGGGAAGGGGTGTTCAAGTGACATTTGGGCATCCACGATCATTGGGATGCACGTGCGTATACGAGTAAAAGTCGGTCAAGTGTCTGCGGGTCAGCGAGTTGGAAAGCGCTCACGGCGAAGTTGCATGACCTTGAGGCAGTGAGCCTTGAACAAGGACGCCGGAAATTGTTGGGTGTAGGCTACAGACGCTCTGACCGTGCCATTACGCCTGTATCAGAGCCCACGCAGTGTGAGAGCCATAACTGACGAAAGTGGCTGGTGCGACATGAGCCTGCACCTACGCGTGCCACCACGTCCCCCATGTTCGCCATTTTTTATGGAAGCTAAACCCATATAACGCCTGTCGCACCCTGATTTGGCCCCTTTGTTGGTCCAACGCATCTACCACACGACCAGTTTAGAGGGCACAAGCCTTCTCTACCACAGACCATAAGATAAACATAAAACATAGCCTAATCTTAATTCTAACACTATCCAAAGCCCTAACCCTACGGTTAACACTAACCCTAACTTAGGCCCTAAACTTGACCCTTACACTTAACCTCAAACGTACAAAATGCTTGACCCTATTTTTCCGAGTTTAGTGCTACAGGAAGTACTTTTTTCTGTTGAATCCCGTAACGTTGGATTGTCTACCCATATCAGAAATGCGAATGCCTCGAAAAACGTATAGCTTCGTCAATTTAATGGGTGGCATTTTGTGTTGGCAAGTTCCAACCCCTCCGAAGGTGCAACGTAGAGTTTTCCGACCTTCCGCCTATTTTCTGCTTTCTCTTAGTTAATGTTGACAAAAATTTGGTTATTACCTAGAGCTTTCGCAAATTTCCTAGAATTTTCAAGGTCACTCGTCGGCACATTTGCAAAATTTACGAGACAGGCTCTGATGAAAAGGCGTCGAGTCACGAGATACATAGCACTTTTTATAAAGAACTCTTTCGTTCCTTGGGCCTTCATCTCACATTTCTTCAAAGACTTTCAGCCAACATTCTTCCATTCAAAATATTTGGTTCGATCAAATAAATTCGACTTTAAATCGGTTTACTGAAAGTTGAAGCATTGTTTTTCCGGAATAAATTTGAACAAGGAAAAGGCGACGAAATAGGCAGAATTTATTGACGTCATAAAATTTAGTGACCTCTTATTCATTGCCTATTAATAATTCAAGATAACCTGTCCAATTATACATCGACCTAGAGGGTTGAAACGTGACAGCAAAAAAAGCATAAAATGTGGGTCGGATATATGCGGATGCACATGGTGAGAGGGAAAAGGGAGAAAAAAAAACTTAGATTTTAGTCAAAACGTGTCAAGCGTAATTAACACTTCAACGCGCGGGATAACAGTCAGTCATGAGAGGGGAAGGGGAATGAGAGGAGGGGTGTGGGAATGGGGCTTCGTCTATTATCAGTCCTTACCACGGCAGTACGAGGTTGATCCAACTGCTTACAGAGTTCTGGTTTTCGTCTCCGTATGACAGCTGCCTCTGTGTAGCTCAGACGACACCCATTCGTCACCCGAAATACGACCTTAAATGCAACCTTTGGGTTCACCATATGTTCAGTGTCCACCAGGTGCTTTGAAATTGAACTCCTGGGTATCTTATTTTCTGCCCTTAGCAGCCATTTTGGCATGTCTTCAGCTGACCGAGTTGCCAACTGCCTTTGCGTGCGCCTACTATATTTGCATCCGCAACTACATGTAAACTCATAAATACAATTTGATGTGGCGTGCGTAGGCAGAATGTTTTTGGCCGGCCTAACTGGAATAGCCGAGGTGGTGCTTATAAACAACAACTTAGAGACGGCGTAAGTTTGTTCAATCGTGCATCAAAGTCGTCGCTTTATCACATTTGACACATTATCACCTTTAAAGGGAGATAGATGTCCTCCGACTTTCTTGGCACAGATATTTCGGTAGGACTTTCTTATCTGAGGTGGCGATACTTATCGATGAATTGCCCGGATACCCGCTTCCAAGACAGACATTCTTCAGGAAACTGATCTAATCATCGATCGTATCTGATGGACAAATTCTAGTGGCTCTACTGAACAGGCACAAAACCAAATTTCGTTTTCTCTGAATTGGAAAGAAACTGAGAGAATGCATGTATTGACCTTCCCAAGTGGTTTTTCTACAGATGGACCTCTGAAGGGAAACATTTGCCCACCTACGTACAAGAACGTCTAAGAAAGACAATGTGTTAGGCTTCTCATGCTCGATGGTAAATTTGATCTTTGTGTGTGCCTTGTACATGACCTTCAGAAGTAATTCTCCATCTTTTGAACTGTTGACTATGGCGAAAATGTCATCCACACATCGTCTTTAGAATGTGGTTTGTGGCCTAATTTTCGCTCGAGGTTGACATGAAGATGTCCCCTAGGACTGGCCCGAATCGACTGGCCATAGATACAGCGTCGATCTGTCGATAAAAGCTGTCCATTGAACAGAAACTGCACATTTTTTGTGTATATTCGCAGTAGTTCCCAAATTTGCGCTGGTTCCAGGCATATATCGGCCGCATGCTCACAAATTATGTCAATGGTTTCATTCAATGGCATGTTTGTGAACAGGCTCTGCACGTCATGTGAGATGATTTGCTTATTAAGTAAATGTTCATTCTTTAAGTGATATACGAATGAGAAAGTGTCTTTTGTAGTGTAAGCAGCTAGGTTGCTTCTGATTGGTTCAATTTGTTGTGCTAACCACTGGGCGAGTCTATGTTGCGGTGAATTCCTCATTGATAAAATTGTCCGCAACGGTACTCCTGGCTTATCCAATTTTGGTAGCCCGTAGTAGTCTGGGAACAGGTGAATCTACAGGCCCAAGACATGCCTTTCAAGTAGCGATTTCACCTTTTTCCCAATGTGGTCTTCCAGTGCTTTTGGTTCTTCTTTCCCATTGGTCTGAGAGGCAGATTTGCTAGAGTCACTCATTACTGATTCAGCTCTCTAGGTCGACGTATAATTTGACAATTTATCTTGCATTATTGATAGACAATGACCGAGTAAGAGGTCGCGAAATTTCATGACGTTATTAAATTACGTGAGAGTTAGCACAAGAATCGGGTAGTTTTAACTTGATAGGATGTTCTCACGGTTATTCTGGCTAAACTGAACATCCATCGGGTTTTAACCAACTGTTGTGTTTTACTGAGGAAGCTCTGGTGGAGACCGCACAAAAGCGAAGTGCCAGCAGCTGCTAATTTGAGGTAATTCCTTGCTAGCGGTTTGTGGACGAGGGTTTGCACGGTAAAATCACTAGGAATGGTAAAGCGCACCCACCAGAATCGGGACAGGTCATTTTAGTATGCCTTTGCCCCCATTCTTATTTCGAAATCTACTCAATCCCAAATATATTTAGCGCTAATTGTCTACGACAGCAAAGGTATGCTGTCGAACGTCCTAGGCAGAAATTTCTCCTACCAGGAGAAGGATGGTCAGAAACGTACATTCGCGGAGAAATTAATTTTTTTTTCAGAAGTGTTACCGATAGACATAGGAACATCAAAAAGGCCCTGTCTCGCTTCTGCATAGGCATTCAAGAGAGATACTCCATCCACAGGTTTTGGTGCACCCCAGGTTTGAAGCCGAGTCAGCTGACCAATGATCAACGCTTCCACCGCTGCATTGCGAATTCATGCGATTTTGAATGAAAAGGGGAATATTCAGTCACGTGGGGGTGATGGTATGCACAGAGCTTTCCCGAGAAGACGGTGGAACTACTTCATGTACTTTTTGTCACTCCTTATATTACCGTTCACGTAGGCGGTGAATACTGACGTCCGTGGCAGAGTGGAAATGTAAATTTGCATCCAGCAACCGAGATGGATCGGTGCACACCACCATCATAAAATTCGCCATCATACATTGGACGCAGCCAGAAGTCCCCACTAAGTTGTGCAGTAATGTATATGGGATTCTAGAAAGTTAAGCTGCTATCATTAGCTTTGCAACCTCAACATGGGTGATTGTGGTTGGTACTGAACATACCTTTCTGCTTTTGATTCATCTCGATTGTTCCAACTTCTATATGTCAAATAGTTTCGATTTTTCACAATCGTACATGAATTCCATTACTGTCACAGAAAAATGTCACAGAGAAAAATTCGTTGAAATCCGATTTGATAAAAGCCCCATTATTAATTCTTTTTGGCAAGTTAGAGCTAGCATGCACTCCAAATTCACCTTACCAATACGAAGAGTAAACTACAAGTCAGCAATAGAAATCGGTCAGGTTTGAGGCCTCAAAGCCTGCTGCGGGGATCTAATCTTCGGACCCCACCCATTTCCTATTTCTGCCAGAAAACGTAATCTCTGGACTCCTAACCACTTGTGTCGGCTTGTTGCTTAACGTATTAAATGAACACCCATGCTTTTCACGGTTATGGACTCCATTCATTCTCACAAAGACAGGTCTCACGAATGAAGATGAATATGCGAGTCTCAGGTTCTTGTTGCAAAGGAGGTAGGTTTATTAAACTGAGCGTTCAGAGTGGTACGGGAATTTATCATCAAATATTGTGTGAGTGCAGTAACAAGTGCGTCTTTTTGTAGTCGAAAAATAATTGAAACGGGAGGAGGCGTCCGTGACTGGGCCGAGTTCGCACAGCCTAGCTCATTTTAGTCTCAAGGCGTGGTGATGGCACGCGTACTTTCGCCGGGAAGACGGCTAATGGGTTCGCTAAGATCCAGCCTAGTTGCTGAATTTATCCTACAAGAGTTTGTTCTGGTAAGCTTGCATTAGCGTTTGGAGCGGGAAAGTATCATTTGGCGTGTGGATGGTGTCATCCCCATTTCCCCCTCGCTATTGGCAAGTCAGGTGGTGTCGTGCCTTATTTGCTACTGGTTAGGTGGTGAGGCCATACAATTAGAGGTTGAATTAGTGGTTGCCTGAGGTGCCTCTTAACAGTCAAGCCTGTTACATCTACCCTGCCATGCAATCCTTATCGGAGGCCGTCAAAGTTTCAAATGCATCACATTTCAGTGACATAGGTTGGCGATTGCTTGTTGAACTTTCCCAATTACCCCACCAGTTAATGCTTATGCATGCGCGTCCAAAACTCTACCACGTAGGTACCCCTCCCTCCTGCGTTTGCACTAAGAGTCGTAGGCATACCCTAGCTTCTACGAGCTTCAGGCTCGGTTCCATACAGGAAAAGAGAGGAGGCGGAATGACGATTGGGAGGAGGTTGTATTCTGTACAGAATTATTGGGGGAAAAGCGTGGAAGAAATCGGTAGCCGAACAGGAGCACACCTCCGACGCCGCGAAAGCAGTGTCTCGAGTGAGAGTGGGGGAGTTGTCATAGCGTCCTGAGTGAGAGCATGCCTGCGTCGGCCTTGCCGATGATTAGCCTGTTTGGATAGCCGTGATGAGCCGAGAACCAGACGGCCACTGGGGCATAAGTGCTATTAATCGTGAGAGACGCACTGTTGAAACAGGCACCCGTAGTAGTGTTTTTGGCACATAACCTACAGGCGATACATTGAGTTAGGCCTGTGGGCAATTCAGCGGCACGAGAGACGTAACCATGGCTTTTGAAGCACCTGGGCCATTTACCAAGGCGTGAGTGGTTAGCTTCTTCGATTAGCTTCCTTCCAAGCATTCGGATCTTCTCGGCAGACGCTGGTGGACGTCTCAGAGGTGACTGGTCCCGTCTGCTTTAGCGTCACAGTGATTGGCCACCCGCTGACAGTGTAGGAAGGCAAATCCGTTTCTACTGCAACGATTGGTTACCGCGATAGTTTGGTATTCGTGGGTATGTAACGAACCACAGTTCCGACAGAATTGTTTTAATGGACTAGGAACACTTTTCGCGCGGATCCCGGATGAGGATGGAGTGATAGAATGTCGGTGAAGATGCCGGTGCCCCCTTCCACTCTAGAACACTGACCCCCATCCCCACGAGTACCGTCGCCGCTTATCGTATCGCTACCCTCCGTTCAATGTCAGCATCCCCTCGTCCCGACCCTGCAGTTGCCCACAGCGTTGCACTCCCCACCGGTTATCTTACAGACATGACGTAATTCCCCCCACTCCAAAAGGGATATCGCCTCATGTAACGCTCCCTTCTTTATTTTCTATTGTGCCCTTTCATACCTTTATATCCTTCTTAATAGAAGAATCCATTTCCAACATTTCTGCCGTTCCTTCTAATGACTGTTGCGTTTGAGTGATCGGCATGGTGATTAGAGACCCTGTTCAATACGCGCATCGTCTTATAACGACTACAGGTGCGTTACTCGCCCGTGTGTGTGCAAACCTCGAAGTCTTCGGCCGCTACAGGTACGCAGGCATTGCTCTCTGGCCACAGGGTTCGTAACGGTTGGGTCGTTGACGGGTCTCCTTCGAACGCTTAACTGCAGCATTCAATCCTGTACTGCCTGACTAAGAAAAAGATATCCTACAGAAATCGTCGCCAAAACATGGACTGGTATATCTCGAATCCATTTTCTCAAGAGGTTGAAACTCCCAGGTCATAGAACCACGTCATAACTTCTGCGATTATTTTTGACAAAAGAGATTTCTGTAAAGAGAAAATTTAGCTTCCCAGATGGGTCAGAGATCTGTTGAGCTTTAGGGCCTGTAACTTGGGGAAAGCATATTGTATTGTTTCACGCGCTTCAGATTGTTTTAGTGAGGAAAATGCACTGAGCTGTTGAACTAACACCCCCCCACCCCAACCTCAAAATCAGACCACCGTCGGCGCAGTTGTTGGTGATCTCCTCTACTTGTATTACGTACACGACCTGGCCCCCAAACACAAGCACCAGGAGTTTAAGCAACAGGGGGTTGAACGGCTCACAACTCACATGTGTGAGCTAGCTAGAGATCACGTTAAGAAGGAGCCATCGCAGCCTGACTCTCAGACCACCAGTCAACCACTCCATACAATACAAATTGGACTGACGACGAGGTCTGCGTGTAATTGCCAGTTGACAACCTTCTAAACCACGGAGCTTATCGCTTAGGCACTCTCTCCTCCTCCCCACCTGAACCCGGTGCCATGGCAGAGTCCAGAAAACCATAGGCGGGATGGGGCGCAGATGACTGGCGCGGCCTTAGACGCCCCTGGGTGTGCCACCACACCTGGCTTGGATCCAACGGAGTGGGAGTGCCATAAAGGCCACATTAAGAAGGAGCCATTGCAGCCTGACTCTCGTTTCGCCAGTCAGCCACTCCATACAAAACACACATTGGGCTGACCACGCGGTCCGAGTTATCCCGTCAGTTGGCAACCTTCCAAGCCATGGTTTTAGCGTACTATGATAGTTTCCAGCGCGTCAGATTGTTTATAGTGAGGAACATGCGCTGAGCCGTTGACCTCACCCTCTCCTCCACCCCCCCCCCCCACAATCAGACCACTGTCCGAGTCGGTCAGTTGTCATATGTGGGAGTGGGCGCATTGGCTGACGGGTCGGCATACCCGTCTTCGCGCGCCACAGCGCGACCTGGCCCCCATAAAGCACACACTATGATTCACTAAATAAGGGGATACGGAGGAGCCATCGCCGTCTGACTCCCGAGTCCGCTGGTCAGCCAATCGACACACACAGCACATACACTTTGGGCCGACGGCGTGGTCTGGTGTAAGCGTCAGATTGGCAGCCATCCAAGCCACAGTCTCTAGGAAACCGTGATTTTCTCAAGTACATGATGATGGTGAGGGTGTTGTCTATGCATTGGTGTAGATGGTGTGCGCTGATACGGCTAAACCTCTGGTGGTTAACCACAGGTTGTCGTGGAGGTGCATATGTCCTAATAGGCCCATGTGGTGTCCAAATTTGCGGGAAAAGTGAGGGCAGTGGACGTGGGCGCGGTAACTGTATGTCGGAGCCTCAGGCACTGGTTCACCAGTCTCCGCGCGATGGCTTCGCAGGTGACCGACCAGGCCCATGCGTGAGTTGAAGTTGCGGGCGCAGTGTTGGCAGGAGGAATCAGGAGAGGCTGGAGGGATGTCACTCATCTTAGTGAGGGTGATAGTGACTGTAAGAATGGCAGGAGCGTCGGGTGTGCATGGGGTATCGGTGTTGTCGGAATTGCGGTGAATTCCGCTGTCATGGATGCGCATGTGACCGAATAGGCCCATGAGATTAGGGAATGTGCGAGGACAGTAAGAGCAGTGGAGGCGGCGCTCTCTGCTGTGTGTTGGTGTTCCAGGCACTGGTTCACCAGTCTCTGTACGATGGATTCGCAACTGACCGACCAGGCCGATGTGTGAGGTGAATGTGCGGTCGCAAGCAGGACAGTTTAGTAGAGAGTCCCCATCGCTGATGGTGGTGGTGGTGGCGTTGGCGGTGGTGGTGGAGGCAACAGGTGATGAGTAGAGGGATGTGGTCTCTATGATGGTGGGAATAATGGAATTGATGCCAGGAGTGAGGGTGGTGGGGGGTCCCGATGAGGGTTCGAATAATTTGACGTAGATTTTGGAATTTTCGGATTGTTGGCGCATTGCTTCCGAAGATGTCCGATCAGGCCGATTCACGTGCGGAAGGTTCGTTGACATCGTTGGGCATCTTGGAAGGACCTGGGGATTGGCCGTGTTGGTCCAGGGTTCTGGTGACTTTCATGCCGCTCTTTTGGCCTTGGCGGCAGTGATCCAGTTGGCTTCATATATTGCTTCCCCTGTCTTCACTGTTTTCCTCAAAGCCGGTCGGTAGCCCTTATGCATACTCCATACAAGTGAATAAACGAACTTTTCATCTCTGGAAATCCTCGATGCAGAGGGAAGAATAAATGTGTTCGAATCCATTACAATCCTCCTTGTGCTTGAGTGAAGTACAGTAACTGTGGTGAATTATGCACTGGCTCTAAAATGAGGGCAAGAAAGCTCCCGACCTTCCATACCTTCTCTGTGATACCTTTCACGTTCCAACCCACATGTTAGATTAACAGCTCTCCACCAGATGCAAGCTGTACCTGACTGGGAACCTCTGGTGATAGTGTGATACCGAGCACGAATTGGTAGGCATGTCATCCTTTTATCACCTTTTTTCTGCCTCCGGCCAACACATGCATCGGAAGCATAACCTCTTAGGTGACATCTGTGAGATTTCGTATGTTTCCTAGGTTCACACTGTGAAAGGAAATTCGCAGCACACTTTTACGCGACTGTCTCTGAAGATGGGTTCGAGAGAGAATCCAAAACGTCAGGAAACTAAAGTTCTTGTTCCAGTGATCGTGTCTCCTTCTTCATGACAATTTGTTCCATTATACATCTGGCTACATTCAAACTTGGCAGGTCCCTGGCCGTAAAATGGTAGAGCCATCGATTGATCCGATTTTTGTAGGTTAATTGATGTGTGTTGCTTTCGTTGTCATCATTAGACTGTACTCACAGGGTGCCCATAGGGTCTAATCTTACATCTAAACAAAAAGTAGCCATGAGGAGGGTTGCCGTCCGAGGCAGTACTGCTTGTATTAAGATGGCCACATAGGTGCGCGGTCGGGGAATTCCTAACCCCGACTATGCAGCGCAAATTGAGAAACTGAAGATATGCTGATCGATGACGACGTTTAATGGAGTCAGTTTCATGTTTTTCTCGAAATGCCACTTTTGACTGCTTGGCTTTTGCAGTATAATCAGTTCCAGTCACTGCAGGTTCAAGCCTCGGGTGGGGCACCACCTTGGGTCAGGTATAACCGGCTGATAACATTTACTGAGCCAGAAATGGCATTCAAGTCTCCTTATTTTTGCCAGCATTGCCAATCTGCCCTTACTACTAGCCGCTGTGAGGCTGCTGGCGGAGCTCGACAGTGAGTCCTAAAGCAGAGCGGGACGAGCGAGTTCCGTTAGCGACGGGATCGCAGAGGCCATGGCAGTCGGTATGTGGCCAGGATTAGCTGCATTCATTGGGGTGACTGACGCTCTGCGTCCACGCTCATCGACACCGGATCCCTGGTAGAAGTTAATTTTGGAAATTTTTCACAAACTGAACAAGCAAGATGCGAGTGAAGGTGTCCCTTTCAATATAAAGAATAAAGCTCCTGGGTGATGGATACAGGCGTGTCGGTTTTGTGAGTTCGTATGTGGTGCGCAATGCGCGTCCATGAAGTCCTAGGGGATTTATCCATCTTTTCGCATCTCTTAGATCGGAGAGATTAATTTCTCAAAAATTTGTAGGTTGCCGTTTACTGCCGTTGCTGCTGTAAACTTTTTAGCTGCTCATGTGCTTGGCCGTTTTCTTCGTCTTTCTTAGAGCAGCAGTGCTCTCGATGTTCGGAGTTCTGTTAAATTCCATCCTCACAAAATGACCGTCAAAAATGTCATGATGTCAACTGGCTCCATAGAATTTTCAGATGCGAGTCTTCCCATGCACTCAGATCTAAATTTTCAAGGACCTTTTTAGCTTTCAAGCTGCACTTCAGAGTCTAAGATGACTGAAGAGCAGCGTAAAAGTTGCTCTCCACTTCATCCCCTTGTGACCGTGGGGGAATGTAAACTATTATCAGTGAGTAAATTTCATTAGACAGAAACTGTCAAAATAGTTAGATCTGGAAATATACTGGTTTACGCGAATCTTGCGTTTAATCATGATATCAAAGTGTGATGATGCCAACCCAAGGAAATCCACCTCCTTAGAGCACGTTATTTTGCGTGATTCACGAGTCCAAATACCAAGTCAGCAGGGCTGGCTTTTGCATAGATTGACATCCATTGAGGAAGAATTTCTTATCCCGACGCAAACTTTAGTTCACATACGTATCACACGTTGGTTTCAATATCGTGTCAAGAAGAGACGACGCGAGATTCAAGGTAGCAACTGGACAAACATGTTTTGGTCCGTCCATGACCGCCACAATGGGCCGCGGGGTTTTTGATTGACGCAACCGATACATATATTTATATCTGCAAAGAGTTGTTACTTGGGTAGGATCGATATTACTGGGCACTTCAATTTCAACGTTCAGTGGGATACACACCATGAATCCTCTGAGTTGATTGTAGTCCACACATATCTCGAATCATTTTATGGTTTCATTTAAACCTAGCTGAGGGTTGGATGCGGGTGAGGTCAGCGGGGAATGACCGATTCCTAATGATTTGGCATTAATTCCACTAGGGCATGAACACCTCAAGGAAGCCTGCGCCTGGTAACTTGTCGGTCATGGCTTTCAATGGTCGTATGTTTATAACCTTGTGGGTTTCACGTGCTCTGTTTTCGCTTTTGCAGTTTTTATTTACAGGGAAGTAGTGTATCCAGTGTGCGTTATCACAGGAGTAGTCTGGAAATGGCGTGGGCCCGCTACTTTATTGTCTTGTTCGCCCTTCTTTGCAGTTGTGTAGTGCAGCAGCATTGGCAATTTCTGGTTCTGTTTTCATATCTACCCCGATTGCATACATTCGGCACAGTCATAGGGGTCAATGTAACCTAGGTGTACCGATTTGCCTCGTCAGTGCGGGTTTCGGTTCGCATGTCACTTTGCTATTGAAAGCTGCTTCTGTCATCTCCGCTTGCTAACACGAATTCAGCGTGCTAACACTGCATTCGCGTTAAAAATCGCTCATGTGACAGCAATCCAATGTTTTGCTTTTAACCAATCATTGAATTCGGTTACACCATTTGATTGGTCGTGGAGCCAAGGCGCGCTGGAGCGGGCTTAACCTCTGACCCGAAGAATCGACCCGTCGCATGTCCTTTTCACTTTTTCTCTTGTCTTGCACATGACCCATCTTCTGAACGTCGTGGTTATTCTCCTTTAAAGAGGTCCTCATTCTTCATTCCTCCTTCGCACCCCATCTGGCCGTTAACCTTGCCACGCCACCCCTACCCCGAAAGTAGAACAAGAAGCTCTATTTTTAAAACTGAAGCAACCTCGTGAGCATGTCAAGGATACGTCACCCCTCACTGGAACAGACACCAGCTCCTTTTTTGCCCCGTTCCAGTATTACAAGAACAAACCCGCCATCGGATACCACATCGCCGGGGGACCAGACACCGGTTCACTTGTACCAGCGTCAACGCAGACCTTCGGGGCTAGCAGATGAAGAACCTAACCACTATTCCGCCTCGCGGCGGTTTGCGGCTTCAAGTGGAACTGAGAAACGCCTATCGGTTGTATTTTCGGGCATGGATTTAGACGCAAGTGACAGGAAAGGCAGTCTTCCCCCTACAACCACCACCACGAGCGGTAGGCTACTTTCGCCTCCTCCACCGGGATGGATGACACGTGAGAGAATGGGCAGTCAAGAGCTGCGGGTGACTGACGGACGCACCCGACGGCACTCACATCACACTCAGATCCAGGAACGGCGGGAAAGTAGCCAACAGCCCGCCCGCTCTGTCGGCCCTTCACCGTCCAAGTTACTTCCGCCCGCAAGAAAAGACGCAAGCGTTAGGTGTCGCTACAGTTCCGTGCTAGGTAATTCTGCAACTGTAACGGGGGATCCACAGTCTCTACGCCGCTTATTCCCTGAAATGGATCACAAGGTGAAGCCACTTGCACCGGAAAGACGCGAAAGGCGATACTCTCAGTGCAAGGACGAGCAAAGCAGTTTAACACACGGCCCACTTTTACTGCGCTCAGATGAACAGGAGAATACCGGGGTACGTTTAAGTTGTCTCATATAACCTGCAATTGAGTTTCAAGTATTCTTATACAGCGTTCTTTGCAGTTAAATTAATGCTACGAAGTAGCAGCTGTTTTCAACATCGGCTCCCCAGGGCACTGCTTTGTCCTTGAGGGTCATATAAATGTCGAATGTCTATGCCCACTCAAGAATACCTCCAAATTTCTTCCATCGAGGCCATTAGAAGGCAGTGACACGTATCTTCTACTGGTAAATAAAATGTAACGGGAAAATTAATACAGATGATACCTTGTGTTGCCGGGCGGAGTCTAACCGCCGACCTTCCTAGTTCACGCCCTGTGCTAGGCCATTGGACAATGGGGCATTCTTCCCTACACACAAGGCAATCAAAATTTCATTGGAATTGCAGATGTAGAAAGTTAATGAAACACATTTAATGAAATGTCAACCACATTTCCAGACGTTGAGGGGCAGTAAAAGATTGCAGTGATAGCGGTTGATGTGGAGCACAAACAACGATCGTTATTGTATATATTTATTGGTTGATCCCATGGATTTTCGAGGCCTGAATGTACAAGCCTGGCTGAATTTACATTAATGTTCTTTTTATTGCTATTCTACCAAAGCCGTTAAAGAAAGAAAGTAAGTGTTTCCAGTGATTAATATCTACAAGCAAGGGTACACATCCATTATTGCTGCCGTCAATATTTGTCACTGCTTATGCATGCTCAATGATATATATGGCAATACCTGGAACATTCGCGAGGTTAGGTTTCAGAACCCGTCGCGAATCAGGGCGAATCGTGAAAGTTTGTTAGGAGTCATTAAATATGCTTCTTTCTGGAGGTAATACACCATGCATGACCCAAATGAGTTTCTCGAAGTACTTTAATTGCAGTTAAGAGTAAGCTTTAGTACGTTGCATTGAAAATTAATTAAATACTTGAGGTACAAACAGATCGCAGTATCGTCTGATGCGAACTTGTCATATTAGCGCACTTACAGTACTGTATAATAATGTTGTCCCTATAGTTATTCATTGGATGCTGTTTAATTTTGCACACACAGTAAGGTGAAATCAAGTAAAGAATGAGACTGTAGACCTACAGACTGCCATTTCCTTTGTCATTGCCAAGAAGGTAAATTAGGTAAAATTCATACGCCACAGAAGCCACAGATCGAAGGTACAATGCAATAAAACAAAGGAAAAGTATACGTACTGTACGTAGAGAGTACAGGTATTCTATTAATTTAAAATTAGTTACAAACGTACAGAGAAATAATATGTTGTAAAAATATGTGTGTGCGCTAAATGTGGGAAAGGGAAAGAGAACACAATACATATCCACTTTAAAATTTTTTTAAAGAAAAATGTATTGGTATGAGTGCCCACCAATAATAAATCAGCTGCGCTGTACGGCTAAAATAATGAAGATAACAGCATGGCGTACTGGAGGAGTTAAAGCTCTCCAGATTTTCGCTCTTCAAGTAGGGGAGACTCTTCTGGTAGGGCTTCTTTGACTGCGAGGGTTTGGGTTTGTGATTGAAGAGTCAAGTTATTTTGCTCCGCTGATGCTGTTTTTTGATAATGCTGCACAAGATTCCCTATGTCCCCATGACTGAAGTTAAGCCATTTATCGTTTACAGAGCAGGTTCAAAATAGGGATCCCTGCCGTGTGCTTAATTGCTTCCAACTTTTCCAATTCCATAGCGCATAGCCTGCATTCTCACCCAGACGCGATAGCCTACGCATATGACATGAATGTTAGCAGAAAGTTTACAAGTTTAGGGTTGAATTGAAGTTAAGATTTATTGATTTCTACTCGTTATTATTGAGCGATCTTCTTCCGCGTGAAAATGCTTTCCTTGAACTTTTACTATAGGTCGGAATCATAAACTGGGTAACTGCCGATATAAGTCAGACGATGTAACATTTAAGAACGGACCGGAACATGTAAGCTTGTACTTCTGTTGGCAAAATTCATGAAAAATAGAAAATTTGATTAGGAAGTTTTGCTTAAGTCCTAAGCATGCAAAATAATCAAGAAAATGCATGCAGGTCAGGCCGTTGGCTTTATAGCGATCTACGAAAGATCACTGGGTAAAAGGTGACTACTTGGGCATTGATCATTTCTTCCATTGATTTTCGATGGCAGGCTCAAGATAAGAAGCTCAAAGTTAAAACAGAGACGCTCATTTCTGTCCAGGGATCAGCCTGGACCAGTACACGCCCCTTTTTGGTTTCGTTGCCTTTTTTCACCAAATTAGATCACATCTACAGAGATCGAAGCATAATTTGGTCGTTTCACACCATGACAGCTATCTTTCATTTCCGAATGAATATTGCAAGCCCAGATCAGACGGCTAGGTTCTCCCACCTAATAAAGTGAAGTAATTGATAAGAGCCAATTCATGTTTCCTCTGGAGAGCAACATTAGTACTTTGAATCTGTTAATGGAGGAAGACGCCTTCGACAGGATAGCTGCAGCCGCGCGTATAACTTCTACTTATTCATCCCCATTGTCTGTAGGTTAACGGTCATAAACCAGCAGAGCTTTTATATCCTATGTAGACGTCTCTATCAACTTTATACCGTCCATTTTACTAAGTGATATTTTTAAATTTTACTTCAATGGTAAATCGATTTTTCAGCTTCAAGGCAGGAACGGCTATTATCTTTTCTGATAGTTTATACAGCGCCAACGGTTGGTGGATAAAGATAGTATAGTACAGAAACAGGTATGAGTGCGTTTGTTTAACTTCCAAGGACAGAGCCCTCTGAACCAGCTGCCATGCCTACCCAGAATTAACTTCGACCTTAAGAGGTATCACTCCCATTAACTTTGGCAGGGCTGAGAGAGTATTTTACACTTTTAAGAGAGCAACCGATAGTTTAATGACCGCAAAGCCAGTCGGGTGTTCCGCGTGAGGCACGTGTTCCTCCAAGTTACGCTGCGGTGCCTTGAATGCTCGCGAGTGTGGAGTAAGCGCCGCAAATGCCAGAACCGGGGCGGAGGGGACTCTTGATTGGCACTTATTAAGTGCATCTTCGTTGACTAGCTCCTAACGAACGTCTGCTCCTCTAACCGCACTTTGGGTAATTTAGACCAGAATTTTCGGCCTTGTGTGGCCCAAGTAACTGAAACCAGCTGTATCAAATTTTATGTTTATCCCAACTCCTCTTAGCTGGCTTGAAATTAAGGTAACGGTTCCAGAGTTTGATGCGTTTTAGCATACGTTATATATGATTGCATCAGTGACCCTTCATGGCAAGGGAGATATGTTTAATTTAAAGTGAGTGCTCTGCCCGATAGGTGAGAGCATCTGTCGACCGAAAATAATAGAAAGGGGAACTTTTAAATTACCTCTGAGAGCGCAGTGCTGCTGCGTTTTGTAGAGGAGGAGGAGGAGGAGGAGGAGGAGGAGGAGGAGGAGGAGGAGGAGGAGGAGGAGGAGGAGGAGGAGGAGGAGGAGGAGGAGGAGGAGAGGAGGAGGAGGAGGAGGAGGAGGAGGAGGAGGATGAGGAAGAGGAGGAGGAAAGAGTCGTTACTTAGTCATACCTAAATGTTTTCTCACGCAAATGCAGGTTTTGTCCGAATTCCAAGAGGTCCACCCACCTGATGCTAAGCATGTGAAGTGAGCTCTTTCCTCCTCAAATGCTCTCCTACCCCAAGAATGCGAGAAGCCATTTGAGTTTCATCTTCGGATCGAACCAAACCTATGGCAGACTTCTAATAATGAAATGATAGCCGCTTACGGGACCGAGTCTGAACTGCATAATCGCAGATGCAGGTGCTTATTGATGCGCTAGTACTGAATTGAGAATAATCGAGCTCTCTGCACTGGATCGACTATGCATCGGCTTTCCGGAGAGCATTGTGCTTATGTAATAGCCTCCTGTATTTTTATTTCTTCTCGTCTTTCTCTAAGCTGGCTTGCAACAACATACACCTTGCAAAGCAACATCGCATATTACATGTTGATTATTTAAAAACACACTAGTCTGAGGGAATATTGAAACTGAGTGTTAAAGTAATTGTTAATTTACCAGCTGTGTTGACGGCCTTCTCAGGTATTCCTTCCCAAAAATCCTCTGTGGAGGTAACAGCCATGCAAAAATGTATAATCAGTTTTGAAGCTCTCAATGCTTTCCTTTAAGAATATAGGTTGTAAAGTTGATTTTAGTCATCAAAAAGCATATTATATATGTGGCTATTTCGCAAGCAAAGTATGACGCACCTTATATTCCGACCATGTCCATGAGCACGACCTTTCTTACCCTCAAAAGTTGAAATGCGCAGTTCACGCACTGTACGGTTTTAAAAACCAAGGGCGTATCACCCCCACACCGCCTCTAAGAAATGCAAAATGTTAAAGTCTTCTTGGCCATCTCTGAGGCTGCTAACTGCTTTCATCGATCCCAGCGCCAGGCCTGCGCGCAATATGCCGCGCAAGCATGCTATTGGCGCACACCCGTAGGAACCGTGAGCGATATAGCCTCACGAAATGTGAAATTTGCCAGGAAAAAACCTTTAACGCAGAAGAGCCCTGCTCTACCACGCCCACTAAAAATTTAAAACGGCAAGGTAAATGATGTGCCTATGAAGAAGGAATAGGTGGGTTTGTAAATTATTACTTGGTACCCGTCGAATACAAAAAAGTTATAGAAAGCCAAAATACAGAAAACCAGTATAGTGCAAGCGACTAATGTAGCGTTACTTATAGTGACGTATAGTGAACGGGAAGTGCATCAAAAAGACAGATTGACGAAAGTAATAGTGGTTCGACTAATAACAACAAAAGCAAGCTACTATCGCCTTGAGAGATACAGACTGACTCTACCAGTTCCTCTTCACAAAAGCATTTTTTTCAGATTTAAAAATCATTCTGAGGCCACAGGCATATGGGTTGGTCATTACATTAAAATCGGATTTTATGGTTAGTTTTACCCGACTTTTATTTCTTTTGAGCACCAACCAGGGACACTATTTTGTCCATTCGAGGTGAGAAAATGACCCTCTTCCGATTTCACGAAACACCTTGTTGTTGGTGATGTCATTTGCGGTCTCCAGACAGCCTGTTCCTCGAATTCAATGGTCATCCAAACCGATGAACGTGGGCACATTTTGAGTACGTCGTATAGTCTCAAAGAAAATCCTTCCTGCAAATAACGTCCTGTGTCTTTCTGGGTACCAATCTAAGAAATAATCTAAACTCAGAGATAACTTCAGTTCCAACCATGTCGCGCAGGCCTGGCGCTGGGATCGATGAAAGCAGTTAGCAGCCTCAGAGATGGCCAAGAAGACTTTAACATTTTGCATTTCTTAGAGGCGGTGTGGGGGTGATACGCCCTTGGTTTTTAAAACCGTACAGTGCGTGAACTGCGCATTTCAACTTTTGAGGGTAAGAAAGGTCGTGCTCATGGACATGGTCGGAATATAAGGTGCGTCATACTTTGCTTGCGAAATAGCCACATATATAATATGCTTTTTGATGACTAAAATCAACTTTACAACCTATATTCTTAAAGGAAAGCATTGAGAGCTTCAAAACTGATTATACATTTTTGCATGGCTGTTACCTCCACAGAGGATTTTTGGGAAGGAATACCTGAGAAGGCCGTCAACACAGCTGGTAAATTAACAATTACTTTAACACTCAGTTTCAATATTCCCTCAGACTAGTGTGTTTTTAAATAATCAACATGTAATATGCGATGTTGCTTTGCAAGGTGTATGTTGTTGCAAGCCAGCTTAGAGAAAGACGAGAAGAAATAAAAATACAGGAGGCTATTACATAAGCACAATGCTCTCCGGAAAGCCGATGCATAGTCGATCCAGTGCAGAGAGCTCGATTATTCTCAATTCAGTACTAGCGCATCAATAAGCACCTGCATCTGCGATTATGCAGTTCAGACTCGGTCCCGTAAGCGGCTATCATTTCATTATTAGAAGTCTGCCATAGGTTTGGTTCGATCCGAAGATGAAAAACTCAAATGGCTTCTCACATTCTTGGGGTAGGAGAGCATTTGAGGAGGAAAGAGCTCACTTCACATGCTTAGCATCAGGTGGGTGGACCTCTTGGAATTCGGACAAAACCTGCTTGCTAAATAGCCCCATATCTAATATGCAAAGAAAATCCTTCCTGCAAATAACGTCCTGTGTCTTTCTGGGTACCTATCTAAGAAATAATCTAAACTCAGAGATAACTTCAGTTCCGAGATGGATGTTGGTGGTCAGTTTACTAATTAGAGAATGACAAACGTTGTCTTATCAGTTTCCTACTTGAAAAAGGTCTCTATAAGGACATTGCTTGAAACTCATTGCAGACAAATACGATCTCCAAATTTTCATAAAAGCATTTGTCATCAAAGTACCAGCATCTTATGGTTATCCCTTATGCATTTTTTACGCAAGGTAATTGTGTGAGCGCTACGAGAAATTATTATCAACCAATCTCATTACACTATGTTATGACAATAAACTCCAAAGACTTACGAATTAGCATCTTTAAACTATCCAACGCTCAGTATTTCCCAAGAAAATTCCTTTTCCATATCCGGCCTTATTTGATTTTGTCAGATAAAAAAGTCGATTTTTCCAGTTCTGGAAGGCACTAGTTGTAACTTTTTTTGCCTTTCATTGCGACTCCTTGATACTATACCGCACACACGCGTGCGCACAGACCTGCTACACTGACTAGCATAGACACTTGCATGAATATAATGAAACCTCGGACTTTGCCAAACAGACTGTTTTGCTAATAACACGAAACCACCAGCATCTCGTGCAGTTTGCTATGTCTTCAGACATAGGTAACGATATCTTATTCGCTTTGTCTGTCTATTTATATTCTTTCAAATTACAAACCATTCACCTCCTCATGCTGAAAACAGCCGTGACCCACCTTATGCCTTGGCAGTGTTAGAGGCTGATTTAGGGGGTAGACACTGTTCACATGGCGAGGTCCGTTAATTGGCCACCCAATTCGAGCTGGTGTCTTTAGGTGTGGCAGAGAACTAAAAGAAATTCCTGTTTTATCGCTACTGAGTGTCAGATGAATAGCTCGCAATTACGAGAAGTGGCTTTTACGAGCCGTGCATTGCACCATGCAAAACAGTACCAACGTTCACACTATTCGCTTTACTTTGCCATCCCTTTCAGTGTAAGGTTGCTTTTATTGTGATTAGTCGCGCAACTCGGGTATTTACAATTGTTTTCGATTAGTTTCCTGTTTAAAACCTGCAGCAGCCGTTTGGGGGACATTTCACTGAACTAGTTGGTATATAAAGTGACTTCCCAACAATTGTAGAAACTGGACTATAGTGAACATTGTAGGCTGACAATGGTTCCTTGCTTCTCGATAGTTTATTGATGAGTTTAGTTGTTGCTGCTTATCCAACATCATTTGCTATGCTTCCCAGTTTTGTTGGCGAGGAAATTTCACCCTTGGCCACTGGTCAACGCGTCCCACTGGAAGCATCTATTGATTTTAATAGAAGCTCCACTAGTTTGCCTTTTAAAGCCTCCAGTATTGTACAACATGAAGTAAATAAGGATGCTCGGTTTGCTGATTTATATTGGAGTTTACATTTACATGCATGAAATGGGAGCACTTGAAACTGTGCTTGTATCGGCGCTTGAGACACAGTTATATTCGGTTAGCGGGTGCGCAGATCAAACTTCAGTATTTACATTGGTACAAAGGGCTGTGAATGTAGGTAGAAAAGGGAAGGTAATGTTACTTGATAAAATCCGCTGTGCCATTTACTCTGCGAAAATTTGGGTGCAACTGATTTTGATTTATGAGGTTATCCTGTGTCACTCGGGCTGCATAAAGAACTGTTGGCAAGAGAATGTAGGCTTTCGCTCTGTTGAAAACTCACTGTGCACTCTGCGACAAATGTGCACTTTCTATGATAGCCATTTACGTGCCTCTCTCTCTTTCTCTCTCTCTCTCTCTCTCTCTCTCTCTCTCTCTCTCTCTCTCTCTCTCTCTCTCTCTCTCTCTCTCTCTCTCTCTCTCTCTCTCTCGCTTCAAGAGTATCCTGACCTATCGACTGAACCATTACGCCAGTAGAAAATCAGATAGACTATTGAGTCCATTTTCTTAAAATTCCATTTTTCGATTTCATATAAGCTTTCCCCAGGTTAGATGATTCGGGATCGATTTAGGTAATGTCTTGGTCAGCATTATTAATCTGCCTCTACTACTTATAATAATAATACTAATACTACTACTGGCCACTGTGCGGCTGCTGGTGGCGATCGAGAATAGGCACCAAGGCAGAGCTGGACGAGTGAGTTCCTTTAGCGATCGGTGAGCGTTCATCAACCAATGCAAGTCAATATTCCTGATATAAACTGACAATACATCGATCCCGTGGCTCATTAGTTAGCGTTGGACTTCCGCTCGACAGGTCACGCGTTTGATCCTCGGGTGGGGCACCACTTGGTGCTTGGTATGACTGGCTGATGACGGCTAATGAGCTATAAATTGCCATTCCAGTCTCCCTTGTCTTTATCGGCATTATTAAGCTGTCTCAATTAATTCAGTTTCATACTACTTTTGAGTTTGGTCCAGTGCTTACGAAGTTGAATATTTGCGAATTTTGACGAACACACAGGTACTTTGTTCTTTCACTGCCCAATTTATGGTCAATTTATCAAATCCGTCTAAACCATTAGCCTTATGTTAGTTTATTTCGACGTTATTTCTAAACTACAGGATTTTGTTTGATCAATATTTAGTTTGCAGGCATTTTCGGTAACAGCTGTAACCACAGCCTTCCACCTCCTGGGAGCAAATGCTCTGTTTGATCGGGCATTTTTCAAGCCCTGTCCTAGGCTTTCAATTGAAAGACATGACTCCTACTGATAAATACCGCACCACAAAATCCTGCCTATGGTTCTGTCCTAGGGAAAAAATCTGACAGCATGTCGTAACTAATGAAAGCGGATTTCCATCACCCCTAGTGAATATCGATGTCTCCTTTTGGGCATTTCTTTGAATGTTAAATTGACAGTTATTATTGGGGGTACTTAACCGGTCTGAAAAACACTTCAGTTGTCAGCAGACTATTCGCGTAAAGTGAAAGGTAATTTTGTAGTGATTGAAATTGCGAGAAGTGCACCTTGATAAGGCCAAGCAGCCTGTGAAGAAACCCTTCTCTGAAAAGAGAGAGGGCGGTAAACTACGGATTTTATTGTGTGATGGACAAAAGTACTATGAAAGAGACCATTAATGGGCCGTAAACAAAGATTGATGGTTTGATTATTGTGAAACTAACAGTTAACGAAAGAAATTAACTCTTTTGAATAATGCACGAGCGTAGTCAGTAGATATTATCATTAATTTATCCTAAGGAACAAAAGAGAAAATTCAATTTTATTTGACGAAATACTTAATCCCTTTGCTAAAGCCAAACAATACCCAGAAAGAAGCAAAGATACAAAAGGCGCCAGTGATCCGAAGCCTGCACATTTGTGCCTGACCATTGGGACTCTATATCTTCGCCTTCTAAACATAGTGGTCACACATTTGCCTTACCTGCTACGGTGACCTTTATAAAAAGATCATGCTACTGGGTGTGAATCCAGCTTGTCGGATAAGCCAGCTTAGCATGCGCCTGTTGCATAAAAAACCCTGGCCACTGTTACTTGGGTTTTTTTCCAGTTCTGTTCTGAGGACACGATTAGTGTGCATTCTGCACGGTAGGAGCTGTCGGCGAAAGATAGCGTGACACGCTTTATGCTAATTACGTGTATCCTCGTTAATGCTTCTTTTGAATTAATACACATTTAAATTAATTTGCCTGAGATAGGCAACGTTGCGCCGAACACTTTCTAATTATGGAGAAGTGTTGCGAATGAATACAAGAGAGACTGAAGGGGTTATTGCTAAATTATTTGTTGTCCAACGACAGGAAAGATCCGAGGACCGAGCCTGAGAATCATTTGCAATTAGACCAATTGCTCTGGCAAACCGTACGCGAGTTCATAGTTTGCCGGCTGTGATTAGGTATAGTTAAAGCCAAATGGAGGTCGCGTTTAATGGTGCAAACCCGTTGCAGGGCGGAATACGAGCAACAGGGTTTGGGATTAAACCGTAGTTTCGGAGGCTCTATGGCCACTATCAGCCAGACATAGAGAAGTTTTACCGAAATAAACAACAAAAGGTGGAAAATTTTCATTTCCGATTTCTTTGCCGTTGTCAGCCCGCCATGTCTCAGCCACAGGCAGAAAGAGCCGACGGCCGGTGGCCCTGGAGCGATACATAATGCCCTTATTCGATCCTCCAATCAGGCTAGCTCGGTAAACGTCGTTCTTCCTCAAATGCTTGTTTGTGTTTCCTATTTAAAATGGGCATGAAATGTATAGAGGGGCACGCTTTGCGAAGATAACATCTCACTTTTCAAGACGCACATCTTCTGTCCCCGATTTAGGCGGCATTTTCCAGTCGTATCAGTTTAGAACAAGCCCATTCAAGACGTGGCTACCCACAGAGTCGGTCTACTGACTTACGATTAGGCTTGATTTTGCTTTCTTTTTCCAGTGTCTTGTTAACAGACTTGCAGCCCTTTTCCCCAACGTTCTCGGAGGGGGCTGATTGTATCGCCTATCATACTTTCGTATTATCGCCTAACCTGTCGATCGGTAATCAACGTTATATTTGTCCCAATAATGGGTTCACGTGTAGACCAATATCAACCAGGTACCCCAACATCTGCCTTGATTCAGTAGGTAAATGCTGATTTCTGCTTTGTTTTTACGTGCTCCAGAAGAACTGTATAACTGAAGTATCTCGACAGACAAGGGAAGTGTCAAGCCTCCTTTTCCTTTCCGGTGAAATTCAGTGTATTATGTATTACAGTGCATTAGTAAAGTATTAGCATAATAAAAAGCCTTCAAGTACCTGCTGCTCCACAAGAAGTCATGCTGTATATGTGCAAGACAAAGATCGCCAAAAATTGAATACGATTTTAAAATATACCCTCAAGCAACGTTCGTTGACATAAAGCATAAAAATGGGAGTCCGGGAGGCACGGTCAATTGAAGAAGAATTTTATTTCCCTGAAGTTTCCGACTCGCACTCTTTATCATCATCAACGACAGAATCGCTAAGGTTAATTGAAGAACAGAGGTTACAGCTTTTATAGGTACTATTACTATGCCACCGTATATCTATCAAAAGTAGCAGATTCCGCAGTCACCGCAGAGGGTTACACATGTCGCGATAATGGCTAGCATCCCAAATCGTACTTGCTCATTGTTGTTGTTTGATAGCTACTAGGCCACTTGACTCACCGACACTGAAACTGAGAATAGTGTGCGCCTGCGCGCTACTCGCGTGGATAATTGCAAACAGAAATGAATATGGAGAATGTAGGCCATTTCGCTTGTTAGTGGATTACGGATCACATAACCATGAATCAAGCAGCTCGCAGTTCACGAGATTGTCAATTCCCGCGAGAAGTTCGGCCTCTTATACCCGAATAGTGACCGAGTCATGTCGAACGCTCCATGACTTGAGAACTTGAGTACATCTTCACCGCTGCTGCGTTTCCCATTTCGGTGTTCAACATAGTCTTTCCGTTTCTGCGATGTATTTACTTTTCTGGTTACTGCATTTGATCCAGTAAACGACTTCAAACATTTCCAGCCGTAGAAGTGGGTCTTTAGGTTTCATCACTTGGTGCCTAATATTTGTCTTTCTTATATTTCGTTCTGGACAATCACACAATCAACCTAAACCCCAGTTACGTAACAACGCTATATAGGCGTGTTGAGACGCGTTGAGACGCGTTTAAATGAACCATAATACACGATTGCCCAGTTACGATAATTTTGAAGGCTGTCCAGAGCGAGAAACCATCTGCGCAACTATGTCAACGGACACGTATGCAAACGGAATGAGCTATCAATCCAAAACGACCCCAGATTTCTCAAATGCCCCGTAAGTCAAGAGCGTCTCAGATGTTCTCAGGCTCCATCTTATACCTCCTGCAGTTTGGGTTGGACACAAACCAGAGACAGCCATCAAGCACCAAGTGCTGAAACCAAACCGAAACGTCAGAAGTTGGTTACTGGATCTGAAAGAGCTTCCTGTTTGATGCTCTACTCCGTCTAGGTAGCATTTGGGGTTTATGTAACTTCACGACATTTGTCTTACAAAAACATTTCCGAACAGAATACATTTCACTCGTCCTTCTGTTACGCCAAAAGCTGAAGTTGGAGAGACTCTTGTCAGTTATGTTGGAACCAACTGCTTGTAGAACTTAGCAAAGTGCTCATTGTTACTCCAGGTACGTTCGAGTAGTGGGGTAAAGCGCATGTGTAGATTTGTGGGCAGAAATTCCTACCTTTAAGCAACCAGTGCATTTAAAGACAAGGAAAATTGTGATGTTCCAACACGAAATTACGAGGGGTTGGTTTCCACAACCCCTTTAAATTCAACACACCTGAAATTGTTTACCAAAAGGCCGAATTGAAGGGAACACAAAATTTATGGAATTACGTATATATATACTTGAAAACATAAAATATTCCTTGACGTCGGTAGTAATACTTCTCAGAATATAATACAAATTGAACTAAACTCATATGACTGCATACCTACCTTTGCGTGTGAAGGCTTCCAATCATCCGTGTTTACTACATCTAGGAAAAAGTCGCATCAGAACATATAAAGTTGTTATTTAGTGTTATTAGAAAGCAAACGCAATGTCTGTCGCCGTTTCCTCGATATCAGGAAGGAAATTACGTTCAATTGCGGCATATTCAAGGAAAAATTTGCATTTATAGAACAACTTTAATGAGGAGACATTTTCAATCTTAAAGTGAGCATTCGCACTGGCTTATGGGCACCGTCTAGAAACTTTGCGACGTATTTCAAACCCATTCCAATATCTCAGTAACGTTGGACATTTCATAAAGAGGTATACCGAGGAATGTAAAAGTTTTCGGAAAAAATACCTATCACGTGGTTTATAAACCCCGGGTGAAAGTTAAAATCGGGGGTATCTAAGACTAGGCATGCACTGGTGACAGCCGTGAAATTGGGATTCGGAGGTTGCATAGGACAAAAGGAAACTTTCAGAAAAACATTCGCATTTGACGTCGGATTTTACTTAAAGTTTATAGAACAGAAATATTGATGCCCCTTGAATGTCCTATTTCAAAAGGCGTCATTCCATGCAGAATGATTAGAATTGTCAACTTCTATTGTCACATGCTTTCGCAAAGCACCGAAAAACCCTTTGAAACCACGGATATTCCATAGGCGGTAGTACACGGTCTGGAAATATTCCCATCACTATCATGTATTAATGTGCCATAGCAACCTTATTTAAAGGCTCTTTTTAGTTAAAGCATGTTCGGACGATGAAGTCTAGGTTGTATGGCTTTCGGTGCTTATTGTGCATCTCCAAGTAAGGTTTCCACTTGCTTTCGTCCATTTGTATTTTAGAAAACCATTACTGTGATAAAAGCAGACGAAATAGACCAGAAATAGTCTTGAATTCACAGGAATATAGGCATTTTTCTGAGATGCTTCAGGTAATTTTCTTTGCCTGGCCTTCATTATTTGCCACTTATCGTCTTTAAAGTTCATCTCTCTGATGCGTCCAAGCGGTCGGTTAAACATTTTCGTGGATAGGTGGCTCTTGCTTCTGTAGAAGACAGTTTACGTCTATCTTTAGTTCTGGAAAACTGAATTCAAATGACAGCTGTTCAATCCTAACCTGACGGAAAACAGGCATAGTCTGGAATTTGACAGTCCAAAAAATTAATAAAGTAGGCCATTAAAGATAGGAAATAGAAAGGGGCAGACGGTGATTGGGGTGAGACAAACTCGAACAGCAAGTTGGTACACGAAATTACTTTAGGTTTTTGACAGTAATCATAATGAAGTCCGGGTCCACAGGATTTGGCCTCAGCTGTTAACATCTTTAAAATGCATGCTATTAACATATTTTTTAGTTTCGGGAAAAGTGTTGTCTGGCGAATCCTTGGGGTCTACAGGGTGGTGTTGTAACCCTTTCAAGATTTGGAGCTTGCCTGAACGTTCTACACCAATCGGGGTAAATACTGCTTTAAGTCAGTCAGATTGCAATACGATCATTCATCAAAGATGCTGCTAGTAGGACTTCATATAAAACACACTCAATGTTTTTGAAAGCCGAATGACGTCTAGTAATTTTTAAGAACCAACTTTCTGCGATATAACCTCTTCTTTCGAAATAAAGGATTTAATATGCGTATAGTATAGACGTTGATGAAGTAAACTGTTCATCATCAACCTACTGGAATCTAAAAAGCTCCGATAAAGTCTACTGCAGCGTACTAGCTATGAACATTAACGTGAAAATCTTTAGGAAGAAAAGACAGTGAAATATTTTTTTTATAAATGCTAGTCAGAAAACTTTTTATCCTCACCATCTGTAAAAAATAGTCACCGTCAACTCACTCCTATACTTTCACCTCCGCGTTTCCATAAACCATTAAAACCATTAAAGTTAATAAACATGAGTGCTTTACCGTACACCAGTCGAAGATCGTTTTTTTAAGAGTGCACTGCGCCTCATCAGACCTATTAATTCCACAAAGTGGTTTCAGTCTGCTTTATTCCAACGTTTATAATTCAAAATGACTTCTAGAAAAATTGCACTATATCAAATTTTGCGTTGCATTTACAATGAAAGAGGCACCGGAATATTCCTGCTAAATATTAGCAGGCATGTCAGATACCATTTCTGTTAGCTCATTTCAAAGGGCCAAAATTGAAGCTGTGTTAACAGGCGGATAACTGGAACGATAAACTTCGAGGAACCGTCCGTCTTGATTGGCCGTGCGTACCCAGCCCCCTCCACTGACCCTATTGGTTTCTATCCGGACGACCTGTTAAACCAATCATACTCACCTAAGAACATTGGTGTGGCCTGCGTTTACTTGCGTTTTGTACGATCACCCACTTAGGCTACTCCTGCATCTGATACCGCTTTCGCTGTACCCATCCCTTTTCATCGTAAAAGCAGACTGATCAAACACGCGTTTGCCTGCACCTTAAAGCCGGACACATAAGCGCGGCTGCTCGCGGATGCAAGCGGTGTGGACGCTAGACAAGAATATGGAGCTCACGGATGTGCGGAAAAGCATGTCCGACAGTAGCATTTGTACAATACGTGTGCTGGTCCGTCCGGACAACGTCGAATATGCTGCGAAACCTGGTAAGCGGCTACTATTGCAGCTCAATAGACTCACCGAGCCGAGTGAAGATGTACAGCCATCATTTTATCGACAGAGGACAAGTACTGATGACAGCAGGTCCTCACGATGCAAACGGTCCTATAACGAAAACATTCTCACACTGCCGGACAGTATTATCATGTCTCCAGATATCTCAGGGGTGGCAACAAATAACGCTGGTCAGTTCTTCGGTCTTCCTATGAGAGTTCAGTCGGCCACTCTGAGGATTGTGCATTTTAGCCTGGACTGCGACGACTTGACATCAGAGGACTGCAGTCACGGCGAGCTCGCATCGGGTGCTTTTATACGTCGAATCTTTCATCGGCCACGACACCAGAGACACTGTCTTGACCTCACACACAAACTCACCCTACAACAACTTCTCTCACCGATGGAGACGGAAGACTCTTCCATACCCTTGCGGAGGGCGGTGTCCCTGGGTAATAAGATGGAGATATCCGAGAGCCAGAGTGCCGTCGCCATCACTCCACAACAATCATCGGGCTTCCCTCAGGTTACTTCCACAAAACAGCCTTCTTCTAATTCCTCGGGGAGAGCACTCGTATCGGTAAGGGAATCGTGGAATGGCGGTGGTTCGAAACTGCGACGTGTCGCTAGGGTAGCAATGGGCCTCAACTTAAAGGCTGTGAATTGGGTGTTGAAGCGTTATTTGCAGTTGCAATCAGACAGCGAGTTTGCCCAACAAAATTCGTCAACTGGTTTTGGACCAGCCCTGTATTGGCCACAAAAAACGACTGTAAGCAATTCTTTTATTGTTGCAAACATACTGAAACTTGCTAGTACGATTGACACTTTTCATTTAGGAGTTGAATGTCACTGAAAATCTGATTAAATTTGGTAGGGACATTTGTGGTCTGAAATGAACCTATTCTAATACCGCTTCCGGTGTCAGTTTCAGTCCATTTTCAGCTCTTAACTGCTAGTGCAAAGGATGTTCCTTGTCGCAAACAATATAAGAGCCAAATTTAGCTTAATCGGTGAGTAAGTCCTTTTTCAGGCAATTTTTTACTCAACTTACTTCACAGCTCTCCGTCTGCCACGCTCGCGTCCACGTTAATTCCTACGGAACATTGTGTTTTTATTTGGGAACATATTTAGCAAGTTTTGTCTGGCACGCATTTAGATCGAGTTTCGTTTGTCCTAGTCGTTGCGCCCGCATGAATCGATGTACCAAGAAATTCTTACTGAGGCATGCATTTTTGTTTCAAGTTCCATTTCACACATTTTTCAAGTATCCAGTTGTATCGCTAACTACAATGATTGGGATGTCTGGGTTTCAATATTGGGTTCTGATATCTATGAGCATTTCTAACTGCCTGTGGCACTGCTGAAAACATCCGATCAGTATATGTTCTGCTGATGAGATAACGGCGGAGAAGAGAAGCAGAACGTTTCCGTTCTGATCACTATGCCAGAAGCTGTCATTCTCGTCTTTCATATTTTTTACGATATTTCTGCTGAGTCATTGCTGTTACTAAACGGCCCCTACGTAGGATCCAGCCAGGAGTACCAAAAACAGAATGGAGCGAGCATTTTCCGTTAGACACATATTTATTACAGGCTTCCTCCAGCTTTGCATACAGGTCCATTTTTTATTTTGCGATAATATGGATTCAAATTCGTTTCGGTCTAGTGAAGAGATTTAGCAAATTTTGTCTTTGTGGAGCCAATAGCATACTGAATCATGAGCGGAGTATATTGCGCTTGCAACCTTGAACAAATTGAGGGGTGACAAGCACCTTAAGAGCAGTCTGGGAAACCATCAAAATATTGAGTTGCACAGTTATTATAATCAATGTCAAGATGTAATCCCTTACTTGCCCCATTGTCTTCCAATACCTGTATAAAGGAATGACATGATGCAGGGATTTTTAAGTGCACGCGTTGGAGGTTAATTTTACATGGGCTAAATATCGCTGCTTTTTCCAAAACACGTGTAAGGACAAAAATGTTTCTTTCCTGTCAGGTTCTTTGTTATTCTTCTTGTGGTTTGTCCTGGAGAATAAAAACATCAGCTGCACCACAGTCTCGTGGTATTTTCCGCGAATCTGTCGTCATGCATACAGTAAAGTATGCTTAGCTTACGTTTTTTCCACAGTTAGTTCTACTTTTGGATATATTAAAAGTTGTTTGCTTCTATAAAAGTGGGCTCAACTGAACTTCGTCATTAGTAGTGTTGTATTTAGTAACCAACAAAACCGTGTTTGACTCTCTGGGCTTCCCGATTTGGAGTTAGAGGATGCCTGGAAGAAAATGACTAACAATCTCATAATGATTCAGCCTAGTCTGACTTCTTTATGTCGGGACCACGTTTCCTAATTAGGGAATTTTCCTTTAATGCACAGTCGTCATAAACATTGTGTGACATCTGTGGTGAAAAACATAGAAATTTACGAAAGATTACTAAGCACTCGTAAAGCGGCGCCAACAAATTTGCTAATGCCCGGACATAATATAGCGTATTCCTCTCCTCTCCTCTCTCTCTCTCTCTCTCTCTCTCTCTCTCTCTCTCTCTCTCTCTCATAATAAGGAAGATTCTAATCGAATTTTAAAAATAAACAGAGTAAAGGTAATATTACGTTGTTAAAAAATGCAATTTTTGGATAAAGGAAATTTTCAAAAATGTCAAAAATTGTTGTAACAAGTAAAGCTAAGTGTTAAATGTACAGAAAGCCTGTCCATGCAAAGAACTGAATAAATAAATCAGCCCAGTAGAATTGCACTTGAAAATTGTCCTTTAGCGGTGTTTGCACTTAGATATCCTTCAAAAATATTTTTAACTTGTTGGATGGCTGTTAGCAAACAGCCTATAGATCGAGTATAAATTCAAGCCTGGTTTCACGAGAATATACTACTTTTTCTTCCATTTCTACATTTTTTGAGTTGCGTTGGACTAGGAAAATAAGGTTTTTGCTTGATTTCGCCGATAGGGACATCATAGAAATAAAAGTTTTCATAATCTCACATGTTGACAGTCCGTTCAGTGACCAATGCATAAAAATAGAATTGTCAGGTGCAATCGTAAACATACCATTTTGTGTTTATTAAGATAAATTTCGCTTCTTGAAATTTCTTTATAGGTAATTCTGGTATGGGCTTACAATGAGTTTCAGTTCATCCTTGAAATAGTGGTGCGATTTTCAATTTTTTAGGTCAACTGCCAATAAATGTACATTCCGTTATATGTGTTTAGCAAAACCTTCAAAAGATTATACGTCATAAAAGCATTAAATCACGTAGAGGGTCATTGGAATTCTTTCTAATGCAGATGGCCATATGGGTCATATCTGTAGACTCACCAAACCGTACAACCCCATCGTCGAGAAAAATGAATGTCCAAAATAAAATTTGACAATGACCATGCTTTACATCAGTTTAAAAAAACTTTGTCTACTAGGTGACCTCTTTAAAAAGCGCCTTAATTTGGTATTTCGCTGACGGAAGTCTGCGTACTCCAAGATAACATCACAGTAAAAATTGGGGCGTTTGACCTATTTTCCCTCAAATATGTAAATATTCTGACTGATAAAATTATTGGTAAACCTATTCTGCAGGCGAAGTGTTTATTCTGGCATGGGCTAGGCGAATGAATAAAGTGTACCGCGTTTTAACTGCCGACAACTGATCGTCTCAATTTCCATCATCACGCTTCATGAGATAGGTCAAATACCAGAACTTTCTAGAATTTATGTATCTGTCGGCACAAAAATTAAAAATTCTTGCACGGGGTCTTATCCAACTTTTTATCTGCTGAGGTCAGTAATAAGTTGCTTATGCTTGTAGGACCTAACTAAAGTAGAAAATCGTTTTTGCATTTTGCTTTCTGTTTGCGGATTGGACTAATTACGTGCCTAATAGTTACAACTGGTCTATAGCGTGAGTGTATGTAAGGGCTGTTCCTTGTCGCAAACAATATTAGAGCCAAATGTAGCCTGGCCGGTGAATAAATCCTTTTCCAGACAGTTTTTTACTCAACTTACTTCACAGCTATCCGTCTGTCGCGCTCGCGTCCACGTTAATTCCTACGGCACGTTGTGTTTTTATTTGGGAACATATTCAGGAAGTTTTGTCTGGGACGCATTTAGATCGAGTTTTGTTTGTCCTAGTCATCGCGCCCACATGAATCGATGTACCAAGAAATTCTTACTGAGGCATGCATTTTTGTTGCATCTGTTCTTCGGACTTTCTTAGGAAGTTCGCAATTTCAGTTGACTGTGCATCAGTATACAAAATTATTTAGCCTCGTTTGCTCAGTTGTTGTAAAATTCTGTTAATTAAGGCTTTCGCAGGTTTCAGACGGTGATCTCTTCTTCTCCAGTGAGATGCTATGACACAAAGGTCTAATTTCATCAATTTGATTTAAACCTAAGTGCGCAGATGTTAAATCTATTGTCTGTCCCTTAATTACAAGGCCAACCGATCTTGACTATTCATTTTGGCAATATGGCGTTGATCAATCCGTTTGTTATGCTGGGAATTTCTGAGCTAGGAAAAGATCGACAGTGCGGACAACCTGGGTTGTTTAAATGTCAGTCAATGTCCCATCTGTCTCTTTCTCACATTTAAAGTCAATTTCTTAGACTTCAGTAGTATTTTTCGACAGCACCGACTCACATCTTTCTCTCTGTTCAGTTGGAAATGAGAGGATTAGTTTCTCAGAAACAATGAACTCCATCCTGGTAAACTCGAATATGTTCAGTTTTTCCAGCCTTAAAGATTTTATGGGACTATCACACATAAATGGTAGTGTGACATCATAGAAATGGATGTATTCGTTTTTTTTACAGTCACATGAACTTCGAATTTTATAAAGCCGCAGTGTAAACATTTTTTTATATCTTGACATCCATTATTTCTCTCTTTAGAAGGTTATTTCCCTCCCGAAATCGCAGTCGCTTTGCCTGCAAATTTACCCACGAGTGTGGACTACATGCTCACCAATAAAGATTGAGTGTTTACACTGTGATCCACCCAATTTCCCTAGTTCCTCCGTAACATCCATTGCTCTAGGTTTAGGGTCCATGCTCGCTGAACCACTTAATGATCCGAGGTTTTCTATCTTAGAACACTGAGACCCGATCGCTACGAGTAACTTAGAGGTATTTCCCCGAATCGTGACTTTGCAATGTGTGCCGAAAATTGAAGTGTTTCACCAAACCCACTGCATTAAAAACTAGAGCAAAAAGTTGCTTCATCTCACCATATCCGTTACCATTGGTTAGGCAGGTCATAGAGAACATCGTTGAATCTGTGTAGATTAGTCATACTCACAAGTTAAAAGTGCATGACGTTGCTCACCTTGAAACCGTGAGGAAAGTTGACATAATTAAAGTAACAGTAGTTTTATTGTGACATCAATTAATAGTCATCTTCAAGCTTGAATGTAAAAGACAGATAGCCAAAATTAGTCACCATGGTGAACGAAATAACGTTGTATTCACTAAGCCACAGTAGTTGAGAATCATACGTTAGTAAGGTAATAAAGTTTAAGATTTATTTACTCCTTATCTAACACTAGGTGTCCGCCTTAAAGCGGCTAGTAAGCAATTATTGCAGAAGCTGATAACCTTAATTTGTTGCCCTTTTGACTGTCTCATCTCCTTAAATCCTGTCTGGCGTTGTCCCTGACTAGAAATAAGGTCAATAATTTGCCTGACTATCGCTTCCTGGCTCTTAAGGAGAAACAAAAACAAATTATTTATTAGTTATACTTTCGGTCTTTTCTTACAAATTTTGGGATTAAAAAGGTTTTGATGTATTTAATCTCAGCAAAAGGCAAAACGCATAGGAACAAAAATGAGTAATGTGTTTCGAGTGACTCAACTGCTGGTTATGATCTCTGGTGCCCACGACAGGCTAGTAAATCTGTCGCGTAGATCTCACTGCTTCTATAATTTTCGCCCGCTTCACCGCAGAGAGAGTATGGCATTCCCGGCTTTCGGTTGAAAAATTGACGTCATACAAAACATCTGTCCAAACTTGGCACTTGTTAACGCGTCGTCAGTCATTTAGTGCCCTAGTCCTGAAAACAATCTGTATTATGCCGTATTAAGGCTTCGTGTATTTTAACTTTGACCGTTAATAATGCCACCTAGAACTAGAGGGTGGTGGTGCACGTTCTCGCTTTCATGTCCCTCCATGTTAACACGAAGCGAACCAACTACTAATACGATAGTATTTCCAAATATGAATACTGCCCCACCTACCAATGCGGCAATTTTCACCTTGAACGTGCATGCTACGATGGGACACTTCTCTGGAACTTATATTTGATAAGGCTATGATCGGCCCTGATCTAATCTATTCTGAAGATAGAGGGAATTGTGTTTCTGTATATCTGACGGCCTGCGAAAAGGGGCCTAGAGAACTTAAGTCCGTCTCTTCTTCATATATGGAAACCGAATAGCAAGCGTTTAAAAGTCACCCCCAAACCCTGGTGGACTTTGTTGGACTGGGTTCTAAGCTGACCTACTCCCTGACGCGTTATTATGAGCAATGGCATTGGATCGAGAAGAGCAACGTTGATCTCAAGAGGCAGGTGAGGGTGCATTTCCGAAAACCATCTCGACTGCCTCTCTTGGAAAGTCATCCTCCGCGATTGCTGATGTGGCGAATAAGGACCATCTCATTCAAGATGAGGTTGATGCATTATGCCCAGTGGGCGGTCCTCAGTCAACAGCGCTCAAGCACCTGCAGTCTTCGTTCGCCTTCCCCGAGCACACCACAGTACTCATAGCCGCTCAGGAAGACTTAAAAGACACGCATATTTCGAGTGATAGATGACGGTTCGAACGTTGGCTTCAGCCAATCGGAAGGGTAATAGGTACATGCAAAGGAGTACATGTAACTTCGAAGACTTGAGAAGATTACGCGTGCAACATCGATCCGGGAGAAGATATTGTTCTTACTCTGTTCATTTGGTATTCACATCGTTCGACACATTCAAAAATGTAAACTTCTCCAAGTTGACAGAAGTGCCGATAGTAAACGCCTGTATTCCAGATGATGGTGAACAAATTGACTAGATTCACGACCTTATTCACCCGCGACGCCCAATGTTTTAGGTCATTCCATCGGGGCGCTAGAAAGGCGATATTACCGGCGTACTCAAAGTCATGCGGGCGGCATCCGGGGCAAATTGGGCATTTGCGGTTTAGGAAGATTAATATGGATTAGAACACGATCACTGGTTGAATTATACTAGGCCCTGACCACAAGGATGATTTTTCCAGCATATGGTCTAGTCAAAGCATGCCCCACGTGGACTAAACAAGAACGGAGGCGAACACAGAGACGCATTTAGCAAATGAAGTGACCCCGACTATTTTCATCGGTAAAAGAATTCAAGAATACACCGCAATTTACTCCGTACATTCACTTTCAGCTCTGGAAGTCGGGTGTGTTGGGGCTTCTCTTTGAGTGGAGCACACTCGAAACCCTTCTGAGAAGGGTAATGGCTAAGACATTTGCTGTACTGTCTATGAGATTTATTTCGCGTTAATTCTCGCAACATTTCCTATCTACCTTCTTGAATACACACCCAGGGATCGCCGGAATCTAGTTATCAGGAAATGTCTCATCTCTTTACGCTCAATTAGGCAGATCGGGGAGTTTGGGTGACGGATTATTGTCATCAGACCTGTGGGTACGCTTATGTTTTGCTTATTCTCAGTACTATGCTGACAATTTAATGGAAACAGTGATTGCATGACCATGCATACGCTGCAGAAAAATAAACTTCGCTACATAAAAGAGGGCATAATGGGTTGGTCATTCAGGTTGTGAAGGTGCTCGACCGTAGCCGACTTGTTGACATGAAATCCACCATTCACGCCCAGAACATCTCGGTACAGGGAACTACCGCCAACTTTTTCGAACATGTTTTCGAATATCGCTGACGTTTGAGGTCCACGGCACGTAGCTCACTACGTCAGCACCATAGTTATACAGTCATTTCAGGCTGACCTTGCCACCATTTTCCGGACTTGGTTAAGGGAATCTTCGTAGAGGGGTTTTAAATGCACTGCCTAGGCAGCCAGTTGCATGATCCTTTTGTTGTCGCTTCTGAACCTCTGGGCGAATAAAACTGTTTTTAGCTGTCTCATAAATCGAGCAATTCGGTTGTGGCCGTTGTGACTCCGTTTTCTTCGGCACGGACTACAGCTCAAAACGCCCCTTAAAACCACGGTTCCCATAACGCAGGAGGCCTTGATTTGACTATCTTTGAGGGACCCGGCTATTGTGCTTCCACCGGACAGTCTATGGTCATGAATCCAATTATAAAATCCGAATTGAACAGCTTGTAGCCAGTCTAAGTGGCCACGCAAGCATAGTTTAAATTTCAGGCTGATAGATAACACATCTAAATACTGTTAAAAGCAGACTATTCTAGTCCACGAAACTCGTCATCCTTCCAAAGTATCGTATAAAAAGCCAGTCACACGATACAGCCTGACCATTTTCATCCCTTACAACAGTCGGTGGATCACGGAAATTTGTTTGAAATCACCTATTACAAGTACGCCTGAATTTTTATTATATTCGTTGGCAGTTGCCCTTGACTTTTACTCAGAAACGACAAAGTTATTAGCAAAGCTTCCCTTTAGTTGTGAGTAAGCTATGCAGTACTTGGCTGGCTCCCACAAAATTAGTTCATGGTTTGGCCTTTCTCAGAGGACGGTCGCAATGCCGCAGTTTACTGGAGAAGTTGCATGGACTGCTGCTATGTAGAGTGAGCTGTGAGATGACCCGTATGAGTTGGGCGTTCGTAGTTGGGGGCAGGCAGCAAAAATCCATATTCTACTGATGCAGACGACGCACCGTCAAAGTTTGGGTACCAAGGTAGAGGAACATTCGCACATCTCAGCACCCCCCACACTAACCGTCTATTCTCAGTTGGTTCTTACAGCTCGCATCCTATTCACCCGTACCGTTCGGCCAGGAAGCCAGATGGCGCCACTTCCCTCTGGCCACCGTAAAAGTGGTCCTAACACCAATTTTTGTGTGGCTTCTGGGGACTTAAAGGCCCGCGTGATTTCAAACAGCTGCCCGTTTTGCTTTCGCAAAATTGCCTTATCTTAGACTTTGACTCACGGACCTATCCACGAGACTACGGTAGCATGTAAGCTTATTTAGTGGAGGTTCCCGGTCGCTATGTCACAGTGCCATTATGCGTCAATGCTTATCCGTGACTGCCTATTCATCGCACTCGATGTTCTGCTTGCTACACAGTTAGCCTGTAGTCGATCGCCATCATTGCCTCTCCTACAGTATTTGTTCAATGCTCTGTCGCGTCGAACTTAGTCACTTGCAGGCGCTCTGGCCTTGCAGTACGACAGACTCGAGCATGGATAAATTGACGCATCCTGATGATCACAACTGCCTTTACTTTGTGTAATGGATCACACCACTCATTTCTGTGTCATAATCTTGCACGGTAAACGCTGGCCTGACACCGTTGTAGCTTAAAGTTCTGCACAGAATACATCCTTCCATCAGGCGTCTACCAGATCTTTCCAAACACAGTTTGAATCTTTGCTGCAGATAAATTTCCTGTTTTGGAGAGGCTGGTCCTCATCTAAGTCTTTATATCAGCTCTATTAAGTCTATATGATGTCAAATGTCTCCTTAAATGCTCAGTGAAATGTTGCGTCGCAGGAATAAATGGAAAGTGAACTGGGGCTCTCCCAGTTCAACTGCAGTTTCGGATTGACTTTCATGAAAGTTTCAAACCGTTTGTAATATATTTACTTTACCCCTGACTACTATAAATACCTGATAGCATTCTGCTGATGCAGTAGAAGAGGAGTTGACCTTCGTTTTTTACGCACTTGCGTGCCTCCAAACACTCACAAATCTCAGCACATAAGGGTCGAACTTTTATCGTCTAACTTTCCCTGCAGCATGTCAAATGTTCCTGAAATTCCGTACCGGCGATCAGTGCTGATTGGTCTTATCCGAGATAGGTACATCCCCATTAAACGTTTCCGGTCGAGTGCTGCATCCCTAGTAGCCGCGCTAGAAGCTGGAACTTTGATCAGTGAGGGGGATGGCGCGTCATTTAGCCCCTATTTCGTCTTCAGGGCTCAAACTTAATGAATTACAAACGGACTCTCTTGGTGACTGGTCTGATGCAATTTTGGACGCTCTACGGAAAATGGTGTCGTTTAAAACGCGAGATGACTGTGATCAACTGCCTGCTTTACAAGTTTACGAGCCAAATCACCCTGAGAGCGATCCCCATCCCTCAAATGCCTTGAATTTAGGCACACAATTATCTTTACATTCTCGGTTATGGATATTCCGCCCGGACTATTTCATCCAGCAGTCCTATTTGCCTCGAAATATTATCTAGTGGTCTCTGATAAATGTGAATACAAGAGTTTGCACCAAAAGAACTTCATTTCGTGCGGTGTTTCTCTCGTTATCCGTTTGCGCCTGAACATGAAACTGGGCATAGAGTGAGATTATGACAGACCGTCGATTTCATAAAACTCGAGGTCTGTGGTTTAAGTGATGCGTGAGTGTTTGTGTGTATGAATCTTTGCCGATTAGTCCTGATAAAATTTTGTTAATGACAGAAGATGCCCAAAGAAACTCTACCTTGCCCTCGGTGTAAAAGATTTAACAAACCAGAAAAAAGTCAGTGGTAACGCCGTGGTGTCGAGGCATGTTTAATTCCCGAGATCGGCCTGAAAATATGGTGAGCATACAATCCTTGGTCTTTTCGTCTTCATCGGTGCTTTGCGTTTCTCGTGTTCAGTAAGGAGTGCAAGACAAAAAATTATATGGCCGATGTTTCCTTGACAATTATTATTGAAGCCTGGTGGGGGCTTTGATCCTGTCACGTTAGAATAAACGTAATGACAAATCGACCGTCGATGTCCACCGTATTCCCCACAGGAGGGTGGTGCAGGGACGATGACTTGCGCGTGGATTAGTTTTAAGAGATAGTAGACTTGCACTGCAGCTACCCCACACTCTTCCTCCCCACCTGGACCGGAGTCATAACAGAGTCAAGAAGACCGGAAGCGGACGAGAGTGCGGGTGACTGGCGCGGCCGGAGCCGACCCAGGGCGTGTCACCACATTGGGATCGGATCCCACGGAGTGGGAGTGCCATAATGGGTGTATGTTGGTGCTCCTGGCACTGATTCGCCGATCTCTGTGCGATGGATTCGCAAGTGACCGATCAGACCGATGCGTGATGTGCATGTTCGGTGACAATGAGAACAGGATAGGTCGGGAGGTGCTGAGTCTGTGGGGGCTATGCTGCTGGCACTGGTAGTCCCGCTGATTAGAGGACTGTGGGAAGTGTTGATGGGTGCGTAAGATGTGTTCGCATCGCGGTGGATTCCGCTTTCGTGGATGCGCTTGAAACCGATCAGGCCCATGCGGCGAGTAAACGCGCGGGGCAGATAGGGCATTGGAAGCGGCGATCTCTGCTGTGTGTTGGTGCTTTCGGCAATACTTCGCCAGTCTCTGTGCGATGGATTTGCAAGTAACAGACTAGGCCGATATGTGAGGTGAATGTGCGATCGCAACGAGGACAGGTGAGTACCAAGTCCCCATCGCTGATACTGGGGGCGGTGGTAGTGTTGGTGGGGGTAGCAGATGACTCGTTGTCGAAGGTGGCCACTGAGGTGGTGGGAGTGGGGCAAGTGGTGTTCGTCGCCGTGATCAGCCCAACCGGTGGGGGAGGGAGGATGATGTCGGTGATCGTAGGCGGCGGGGCGTCAATGAAGTTGTTATCAGTGGTTAAGGTGGTCTTCGTCATGGGGTCCGAGGCAAGTGTGGCAGAAGTTGATGTTGTGCGATTATTGGTGCATTGCGTTCGAAGATGTCCAACCAGGCCGATTCGCGCGCGGAATGTGCGTTGGCAGGGCTTGAACCTTGGCGGTGTTGATCCGGGGTGCTTGTGACTTGTGAGCCGCCCCTTTGGCCTAAAGAGCGGCGATCCGTTTGGCTTCTTATATTTCTGCAGCAGTCTTTACTGATCTTCTCCATGCCAGTCAATCCTGGACGAGGTCCTCCCAGGTCGCCGGGTTGATTTGCAGTTGCTTCAGAGATTTCTTCAGTGTCCTTGTAGCGTCATTTTGGATCTCCCTGTCGGCAAGCGCCCGTAGTGATATATCCGTAGAAAAGTCGTTTCGGAAAGCGCTCGTTGTCCATTCTCACCAGGTGGCCCCTCCATCGCAGTTGCACTTGCCTCAGCACGGTGTGGATACTGAGGATCCCGGTCCACTCCAGGACTTCCGTGTCCGGGATCCTGTCTTGCCATATCAGCTTCAGTATTCTGCGGAGGCAGCTGAGATGGAAATTATTCAGCTTCCTGGTTTGGTTCGAGTAGACGGTCCAAGACTCCACTCCATCAAGCAGTGTCGTCAAAACAACGGCCTTGTACATCTTCAGTTTGGTGTTCAGTTGAATACCGTGGCGATTCCATACGGAGGCCTGCAGCCGACCGAAGGCCTGACTGGCTTTAAAGATCCATTGAGGGACCTCGTCGTTGATTCTCGTTTTGCGTAACAGCGTGCTTCCCAGATAAGCAAAGGTTTCCACATTTGAGTTGAGCGCCTTTGAGATTGCTTCGGGGAGTATTTTATTCCGCGCTGGGTGGTGGTTGTTGCATGACCAACGTTTTGGCTGTATTGATTGTTAATCCAAAATTGGCACAGCCTGCGGCGAATAGGTCCATCCTCCTTTGCATGTCCTCCTCCTTCGCGGTGTTAAGGGTGCAGTCGTTCGCGAAGAGTAAGTCTTGGACTGTAGTCGTGGAAAAGTGCGTTGGAGCTGCATATGCCGACCGTTGAGAAGGTGTCCGTCAGTTCTGTAGTCGATGCGGATCCCAGGCTGCTCATCACGGTAGGCGTCCATCAGCATAGCAGAGAACATGATACTGAAGAGGGTGGGGGCCAATACGCAGCCCTGCTTCACTCCGTTGGTCACTACGAATGCTTCGGATACCGTCCCGTTGTCAGTGACGTGCGCCGTCATCCCGTCATGAAGCTGACGCACCATGCGCGAGAACCACTCAGGACAGCCGAATTTCTGCAGGACTTTCCACAATCCGTCGTGATTCACCGTGTCAAAGGCTTTTGTCAGATCCACGAAGGTAGTTTAGAGGTGGGTTCGCATATCCCAGCACTTCTCTTGTAGCTGGGAGGGCGGCGAAAATCTTGTCGGTTGTTCCGCAGGGTCATCGAAAGCCACACTGGCTTTCAAGGAGCAGTCCCCGGTGCTTTACCGCTGAAAATCTGCTGCACGGCCCGGATGGTTTCTGGTAGGGAAGGCGGCAAATCTAGATCATTGTTCGTGTCCGCTTGAGGGAGTCGGTCAATGGCAGCATTGGAGATGGCAAATGAGCAATTAAGGACATTTCTGAAGAGCTCGGTCCAGCGCTTCAGAATTTGCAATTTCTCTGTCAGAAGTGTCGTGACGTCAGAGCTGAGCGGTAGTGTGGTTCCCTTGACGCAGGGTTCATTTAGGTTTTGTGTATTTGATTCCTCTCCGCAAGTAGGTTGCTGTTGTCGGTGTGATTCTCGTCGAACCAGTCCTGGTGCTGACTGTATGCACGTCCAAGGACTTCAAGAGCGGTGCAATCGATGACATTTCACAGGCGTTATTATCTGTAGCATGCAGGTCTTACAATTTCTCGGTTATCTGGTTGCTGAACTCAAAACAGTGAGCAGGCAAATTTAACAAAAGATTATTTAACTTACCTGGCGGCCGCTTACCTTGGGGCCTTCGTCGGGGTTGCAGTCAGAGCCTCATCTGGGAGATGACGAGGCGGTTATCTGTCAAACCATCGGCATCGCGGATTACCTTGGTCACCAGCACGTCCTGTCGATCTCGCCTCCGGACAAGAACCTAGCCCAGCAGCGTCCATCGCCTTGACCGATGATGCATCCACGTGGCCTCATCCCGCGTCGGAAGGCCAAGAAGGTGTTGGTCAGCAGGAGACGGTGTTCAGCACACGTTTGCAGAAGAAGGAGTCCGTTATCGTTACAGCTACCGAGACCGTGGGGACCCAACACTCCCTGCCAGGCAGTGTGGTCCGTCCCGACGCGGGCGTTGAAGTCACCAAGGACAATTAACTTGTCATCTTTCGGCACAGTCGCCAGCAGGGCGTGCTGGACCTTGTAGAATTTTTCCTTCGCCGCATCAGAGCTCGTCATTGGGGAGCGTAGGCGCTGATGATGGTGGCGAACTGGTCTCCCCGAAGAGGTAGGCGGAGGCTCATCAGGCGATCATTGGTATCCTGCGGCAGACAGGGCAGACGTCCCACGATGTCGTTCCAGATGGCAAAGGCAACACCAGCGTCGCGTCGCTCTGTCTTTGTCCGGCCGCTCCAGAATAAGGTGTAGCCGGCACCCACATCCCCCAGCTGACCCTGCTCAGAGAATCGAGCCTCGCTGAGAGCAGATATGTCCACCTTGTAGCGCGCCAGTTCCCGAGCAAAAAGTGCCGTCCTCCGTTCTGGCCGGTTGCTCCTAAGATTGTCTAAAAGGGAACGAACATTCCAGGCTGCTAGTGTGAGTGGACTCACCCGAGTAGCCTGGAGGGTATGGCGAGGGGGATTGGGACGGGGGTATTGTTGTTTGTTTGAGTTTTACGACTGCGTATTTTGCGATCTGCGAGCTGCGGCCGGCTGAAGAAGACTTGATAACCAGCATTTTTAGGGCACCTTTTCTAGCCCTTTCCTCCTTGAGGAGGCAAGCAGTGCCGTCCCTAAATAGGATTGCTCGGACATCCCAGACGGCTTTCAAACTCCACAATGGTTCATGGTTTTTTTTGTGGGAGAACAACCCGAGTTAGCCTGGGCCGCCTACAGGGTTGCTGTCACCCCCACTGTAGGACTTTTGGAGAGGGGGGAGGTGGGAAGTTCGGGAGTCAGACATACCGGGTGTGGAGGCACATACAACGCGGGAGACCGTCACCTTGTTTAGCCCACCGGTCGTGATGGTTGGCCGCTGGCAGAACCCAGCTTCATGGAGCCACCGGTGAGGGTTGTGTACCAGGTAGAAACGGCCACAGGAGCATTCACCACCTGTACGAGACAAATGGAGCGACTAAATGATCCCTGTGTGTTGCTACCCCTAACTAATACCCCCTTCTACTTGGCTGTATGAAATTGTATTAGACGATAGTTCTTAAGTGTTACAACGTCTTCTCTTCCAGAATACCATCTTTATAATTCTCACGCCCATATATCCTGCACGGCTTTGGAATAGTGTCAGAGTATCTGATTTTTTTAATGCCTCGAACTAGCTTTTTTAAAACGTATATGGTCAGCCTTTTTGCTGTTATTTGGGTATATTCGATTACAATGAGTGAAGATAGTTAAACATATGCTCCACTAGCTGAATGTCTTTTACTTCTCTGGGATAGAGTGAAAAACTCCATTTTTTCATACTTCCATATACTTTCTCCATGCAAGGCTTACTGTGGGATATTTTTGCTCATCACTTGACATATTTCAAAAAATGCAGGGGTAACTAGTGATCAGATCTGCGCTTTATGCCCCACATGTTTAATATACGTATCTTTATCTCATTGACCACCATTGAATACGTGGTTAAAAAGCTTAAAGAGCAGTCAAGATTGTACGTTTAATTAGCAAAATTTGACTGCATTGGTAAAATTACCATTTTTTAACCAGTGTGGACTGTGGAACACTGAGACAATGCTTACTAGGCCCTGCAAAATAGCTTTCTTATTCCAAGAAGACAAACGAAAAGCGTGAACATGATCGTAGGTGGACGTTTCTAAGGGCTTTCATCTAATGATCAGCAGTCTCGAAGGCACAGCTATTATACAGTTTCCCAGAAACCTTCATTATAAAACGGGCTTCTTGTATAAACAAGTCTTACTTCTTAATTAACTGATTAATTATGATTATCACCATTGACTTCTTCTATCAGATAGCGTTTTCTCTATTTCTTGGTGATTTCTTCATTCACCCGTACCAGGTCAACCAAAGTTGTTGGTATTAATGCACTTGTTCGGATCTGTCTACTACTAAATACAAGTAGGCATAAATAGTTCATTAATACACTGTAGAAGGGACTGCATTTACCTTCGAACGTTGGTCTGAAACTCGTATTTCAGCCTGCACTTCGTTCAGACTGGAGCATATAAGCTCCGTGCGACCTTTAATAGCTCTATTTGCAGGCTACCGAATGTGAGTCAGGCTACCCGAGACAGTGCTCACTGTAACGCATAAAAATACTGAAGTTATGATTTCTCAACTTCCTAGAATTGGATTGGGCCATGGTGAGCTGACGACGGTAAAATGTTTATAATTTTTCATTTAGTCTCTCTCGGCTTCTTAAGTAGGGTTCGTCCATAAGGGAACTAATTTTGGCAGTGAAAGGGCTAGCTTTTCACTGGGGCAGGGGTTATCCAGGCAAAATATCATGCTCTCGGGAACTCTCTTGGTAACAACAGCCGAAAATTTGACCGTTGCGAATGACAATGTCCGCCGTGTACCCCATGGAGTGGGCGTAGTGCCAATTAATTTTACAACATATACCGTACTCTTTCTCTTTCCTCACCCACCCTAACTTAATGGCAGGACACCGTCAAAATGACCGAAGTTATGTGTGTGTTAGGTGGTTGACAAAGCTATAAAACCGATCTACGCGGACCACACACAGCTTGCCCCACTCCAAGTGGACCAGACTAAAATAAAGCCAAATTAGATCCTGCATGTTGTGAATTTCCCAACAACCAGATTGAGATGGGAAAATTATAGCTTGCGAGGTACCGAATTTTCCCGTCAGTTGGTAATCTTCCAAGCCACGGCTCATATCGCGTCGTGGTCGATTCAAGCCCTTCAAATTTACTGCAGTGAGGAATGCGCTGATTCGCCATAAGGATGGATTTCTAAGTGTCGAGCTCATTTTTCCTTTCCTCGTCCATGCAACCTTCTATGCACATTCCTAGCCTATCGATCAGCTGGTGCAAGGATTGAGTGCAGTGGCTGACGGATCGAGATGTTTATTTTTAGGGCGTACTAAACGCACTAACACAAGTGGTTATAGGCTCGTGCGGACATTGAGCAGTTAAATTGCGTGTGCCACGAATTAATCTGACCTGCGTTTTGGCCCGGCAAGTTTTCAATGCAGTCAGTTGTGGGAACTCGGGTAAAGGGTAAAATCCCCGCACATAAACGGAAACGTACGGTTACGTGTTAGGTTAAAGGTAGCATACAAAACGAATCCCAAAGGCGATTGGATATATGTTAGACATTGCGTAACGCAAACACGACATGTTGTCTGTGTTGGATGAACCTTCACAATTGACCTGGATCACTCTTGTGGAACTCCTTTGGCGGTAAATTAGCCTCGGCCATGGAGCGGCTTCCCAGAATGTTCATGTACGTATGCTCACTCTGAATAGTAATCTTTAAAGCCTAACAAGTACATTGAGGTCTCCGTAGAACCGTTAGGTTTGACTGTTTATTTATATACATCATATGCATGGGAGTATATAAACGAAAATAAGGATATGAAACATGTTGGATGTGAATTTGCGTCTCATGCCATTTTTACTCACAATCAAGACTGTGGGATTTGACGAAGTACAAATAAATGCACACGAGATGTGTTGCGAAAAACTGAACTCAGTAATAAGATTGTTTCAGAAAGTGCATACTGCCGACACAAGCGAAAATGCGAGTCCCAGGAAGTAATTGAGAAGAAGTAGATGCGATCGCTGGGAAAAGAGCTTTATACACCTGACGTTTCGGATCTAAACTTGAAACCCATCATATGGTACTGATACTGCATCTGATACTGTCTCTGATGATGGTTTCGAGTTGGAATCCGAAATGTCAGGCGAATAAGGCTCTTTTCCCAGCGATCGCGTCTACTTCTTCTTAAAGTGCATACTTCGCGATAAAGCATACATGGTGGCGGTTCCAGGGCCTCATCGGTTAGTTACGTAGAGAATCGAGTTCACTCGTTGAAGTGAGGGCGAAAAATCTGCGAACAAAGGGCTGGGAATGTGGCAATGGAGGCTACAAGATCTTAGAGAGGATAGCCAAACAAGACGCAACATCGAAAGGGAGTTGAAATTGCACGAGTTGTGTTGTCCTTAGCGAGGTCACGTGAGTCAAGTAGCCGAAGGGCGGCAAACAGCAGTGCTCCCGAGAACAAACATAAGTGTGAGTTTGACAAATTTGGGACGGGAGATTGGGAAAACGGCGGATGACTGACGAAGGTAGCTCAGCTAACACCCAGGGCGTGACAACCCAATTACAAATCTTGTCTAAAATGAACGGACATAGTGGCGCAACAACTAAAGGCGGTGGGTGGCGAGTCAACGTTTGCGTCAATTGTCTGGTAGGAGAGTGAGTAGAGATCGTACATAGCCCCCTAACTTCATTCTTATAAAGTGCCTGCTTATTTCGCTTGCGATGGGTACACTTAAACACCGCTTCGTCCGCATGTTCACCCAGTGCCTGTTGGCTCATGTTACGCCCTCATACGCAACTCGGCTTTTTAGTGGATGATTATGTTGATGATAGTCAATTAAATACAACGAGTTAATAAATTTCTCGATGTCTTATTATGGCTTTAGATGTGCCGCCTTCACATCCCCAGAGGAGGACCTAGATATTGAGAATATATAAACATAACAGGACAACGCCAATGTCATTAGGAAATAAAACAACGAAGTGCGTAATATTATGTGCATAATTTTGCTTTGACTAAAAAGAATTTACATTCATCGCGTAACACTTCACGTCAAACGCGATGTACATTGTTGGTTATCTTTCACTGCTCGTGGTTATTGCAGCGTCACTGTTTCCCTGCATCGTCATCACGGCATACACATTGACCACCATTCCCGTATTGCAAATGATCTTGTGCCATGACAGTTCGACCGTCGATTTCGACGAGGTCCACCGTATACTCCACACCAGGTGATGCAGGGACGGTGACTTGCGCGTGAATTAGTTTTAAGTGATAGTAGCACTGCGCTGCAGCTATCGCACTCTCTCCTCCTCCCCACCTGAGCCCGGTGTCAAGACAGAGTCAAGAGGACCGGAGATGGGAGAGGGCGCAGGTGGCTGGCGCGGCCGGAGCCGCCCCTGGGTGTACCACCACACCTGACTCGGATCTCACGGAGTGGGAGTGCCATAAAGGCCACATTAAGAAGGAGCCATTGCAGCCTGACTCTCACTCCGTCAGTCAGCCACTCCACACAAAACACACAATTGGGCTGACCACGTGGTCCGAGTTATCCCGTCAGTCGGCAACCTTCCAAGCCACGGCTTTTAGCGCACCGTGATAGTTTCAAGCGCGTCAGATTATTTATAGTGAGGAAAATGCGCTGAACTGTTGACCTCACTCGCTCCCCAACCCCCACAATCAGACCACCATCCGAGCCAGTCAGTTGTCTGATGTGGGATTGGGCGCATTGGCTGACGGGTCGGCGTACCCGTCTTCGCGCCCCACAGCACGACCTGGCCCACATAACGCACAACAGAATTCACTAAATCAGGAGATATGGAGGAGCCATCGCCGTCTGACTCCCAGTCCACTGGTCAGCCACACGGCACACACAGCACATACACTGGGCCGATGGCGTGGTCTGGTCTTAGCGTCAGATTGGCAGACTTCCAAGCCACCGTTTCTAGGAAACCGTGACCTTATCAGGTACATTATGATGATTTTGAGGGTGTTGTCTATGCATTGGTGTAGGTGGTGTGCGCTGATGTGGCTTAGCTTCCGGTGGTTTACCGCAGGTTGTCGTGGAGGCGCATGCGGTGTGTAAATGTGCGGGAGCAATGAGGGCAGTGGAGGTGGGCGCTGCGACAGTATGTCGGAGCCCCAGGCACTGGTTCACCAGCCTTCGTGCGATGGATTCGCAGGTGACTGACCAGGCCGATGTGCGAGTTAAAGTTGCGGGCGCAGTGTAAGCAGGAGAAATTGGTAGAGGCTGGTGGATGTCATTCATGGTAGTGGGGTGGCAGTGGTGGTAAGAATGGCAGGAGCGGAGGGTGTGCATTATGTATCGGTGTTGTCGGCATTGCGATGAATTCCGCTGTTATGGATGCGCATGTGACCGCATAGTCCCATGCGATGAGTGAATGCGCGAGGACAGTGAGGACAGTGGAGGCGACGATCTCTGCTGTGTGTTGGTGCTTCAGGCACTGTTTCACCCATCTGTGTACGATGGATTCGCAAGTGACCGACCAGGCCGATGTGTGAGTTGAAGTTGCGGGCGCAGTGTAAGCAGGAGAAATCGGTAGAGGCTGGGGGATGTCATTCATGGTAGTCGTGGTGGCAGTGGCGGTAAGAATGGCAGGAGCAGAGGGTGTGCATTATGTATCTGCGTTATCGGCATTGTGGTGAATTCCGCTGTCATGGATGCGCATTTGACCGAATAGGCCCATGCGATGCGTATATGCGCGAGGACAGTGGAGGTGACGATCTCTGCTGTGTGTCTGGTGCTCCAGGCACTGGTTCACCAGTCTCTGTACGATGGATTCGCAAGTGACCGACCAGGCCGATGCGTGAGGTGAATGTCCGGTCTCAATGAGGACAGTTCAGGAGAGAGACCCCATCGCTGACGGTGGTGGTGGTAGTGGTAGTGAAGGCGAAGGCGGGGGTGATTGCGGTGGTGGGGGTAACAGGCGATGAGTAGAGGGATGTGGTCTCTATGATGGTGGGAGTAATGGAATTGATGCCAGGAGTGAGGGTGGGGGAGTCTGAAGGAGGGTTGACAGAATTTGACGTGGAAATTGGAATTTTGGTGTAATGCGTCCGAAGATGTCCAACCAGGCCAAGTCGCGCGCGGAAGATGCGTTGACAACGCGAGCATGTTGGCAGGGCCTGGGCATCGACGATGTTGGTCCGGGGCGCTGGTGACTTACATGCCGCTCTTTTGGTCTTGGCGGCGGCGATCCGGTTGGCCTCATAAATTGCTGAACCAGTTTTTACGTATCTTCTCCATGCCAGTCTATCCTGGGCGAGGTCCTCATAGGTCACCGGGTTTAATTGTAGTTGCTTCAGCGATTTCTTCAAAGTGTCCTTGTCGCGTCGTTTTTGACCTCCCTGTTGGCGAGCACCCGTAGCGACATCTAGGTCGAAAAGTCGTTTGAGTTGTCGCTCGTCGTCCATTCTTACCAGGTGGCCGCTCCATCAAAGTTGCACTTGCCTCAGCATGGCGTGGATGCCGAGGATTCCGGTCCGCTCTAGGACTTCCTTGTCCAGGATCCTGTTTTGCCCTCTCAGCATCAGTATTCTGCGGAGGCAGCTGAGATGGAACTGATTCAGCTTCCTGGCTTGGTTCGAGTAGACGGTCCAGGTCTCAGCTCCGTAAAGGAGTGTCTTCAAAGACGAAGGCCTTGTACATCTTCAGTTTGGTGTTCAGGTGAATACCGTGGCGATTCCACACGGAGGCCTGCAGCCGGCCGAAGGCCTGACTAGCTTTGGAGATCCGTTGGGCAACCTCGTCATCAGTTCTCGTGTTGCGTGACAGCGTGCTTCCTAGATAAGCGAAAGTTTCCACGTTTTTGAGTTGAGCACCGTTGACATTGATTCGGGGAGCATTGTATTCAACGCTGGGTGGCGGCTGGTGCATGACAACCGTTTTGGCTGTACTGATTTTTAATCCAAAATCGGCGCAGCCTGCGGCGAAGAGGACAATACTCCTTTGCATGTCCTCCTCCGTCACGGTGTTAAGGGCGCAGTCGTCCGCGAAGAGCAAGTCATGGACTGTAGTCGTAGACACGCGCGTTGAAGCCTGAATACGCCGACTGTTGAGAAGGCGCCCGTCAGTTCGTTAGGCGATGTGGATCCCAGGCTGCTCATCACGGTAGGCGTCCATCAGCATAGCCGAGAACATGAGACTGAACAGGGTGGGAGCCAATACGCAGCCCTGCTTCACTCCGTTGGTCACTGCGAATGCCTCGGATACCGTGCCCGTTGTCAGTGAAGCGTGCCGTCATCCCCTCATGAAGCTGACGCACCATGTGCGTGAACTGCTCAGTACAACCAAATTTCTGCACGACTTTCCACAGTCCATCGCGAATTCCCAAGTGGAAGGCTTTCTTTAGATCCACGAAGGTGGTGTATAGGTGATTTCGCATCTCCTGGCACTTCTCTTGTAGCTGGCGGGTGGCAAAGACCATATTAGTTGTTCCACGGTGTCGACGGAAGCCACGTTGGCTTTCCGGGAGCAGACCCTGTTCTAGGTGACCGTTCAGACGATTGGGAGGATACGGGCGAAGATCTTCCCGGCGATATTGATCAACGAGATGCCTCTGTGATTATCACAGAGTTGCCGGTTCCCCTTCCGTTTGTAGAGATGGACGATGGTTGCGTCTTTGAAATCCTGAGGAACTTGTCCTTGGCGCCACATCTCCTGGAAGATTGTTGTGAGTTCTGCCATCAGCCAGGGCCCACCGTGCTTGTAGACTTCCGGTGGGATTGCGTCGGATCCCGGTGCTTTACCGCTGGAAATCTGCTGCACAGCCCGGATGGTTTCTCGTAGGGAAGGCGGCAAATCCAGGTCAATTTTCGTGTCCACTTGAGGGAGCCGGTCAATGGCAGCATCGGAGATGGCTGATGAGCAATTAAGGACACTTCTGAAGTGCTCAGCCCAGCGCTTCATAATTTGCGATTTCTCTGTCAGCAGTGTTGTGCCGTCAGAGCTGAGCAGCGGTGCGGTCCCCTTGATACACGGGCCGTAGCTGGCCTTGATGGCTTTGAAAAACTTTTCATTTCATTACGGTCCGCATACCCCTGGATTTCCTCAGCCTTTCGGATCATCCAGGCATCCAGCATCTCCGCGAGTAAGTTGCTGATGTCGGCGTCATTGTTGTCAAACCAGTCCTGGTGTTGACGGCGTACGCGTTCGAGGACTTCGAGGGCGGTGGACTGGATGACATTTCGCAGTTGATACCATCGCTTCCCCACGGTAGCATTATCATCTGGAGCATGCAGGTCCTCAAGTTAATCGGTTATTTGGTTGCTGAAATTAAAACAGTGAGCAGGCAAATTTAATAAAAGAGTATTTAACTTACCTGGCGGCCGCTTACCTTGCGGCCTTCGTCGGGGTTGCAGTCGGAGCCTCATCTGAGAGATGACGAGGTGGTGATCTGTCCAACCATCGGCATCGCCTTGGTTACCAGCGCGTCCTGTCGATCTCGCCTCCGGACGAGAATATAGTCCAGTAAATGCCAGCACCGCGACCGAGGGTGCACCCACGTGGCCTTCTCCCGTGTCGGAAGGTGGAAGAAGGTGTTGGTCAGCAGGAGACGGCGTTCCGCACACTAGCGCAGAAGAAGGAGGCCGTTATCGTTACAGCTACCGAGACCGCGGGGACCCAGCACTCCCTGCCGGGCAGCGTGGTCCGTCCCGACGGGGGCGTTGAAGTCACCAAGGGCAATTAACTCGTCCAAATTCGACACAGTCGCCAGCAGGGCGTGCAGGTCCTCGTAGAATTTGTCCTTCGTCGCATCAGAGCTCATCATTGGGGGAGCGTAGGCGCTGATGATGGTGGCGAGCTGGTCTCCCCGAAGAGGCAGGCGGAGGCTCATCAGGCGATCATTGATACCCTGCGGCAGACAGGGCAGACGTCCCACGATGTCGAACCGGATGGAAAGGCAACACCAGCGTCGCGTCGCTCTGTCTTTGTCCGGCCGCTCCAGAATAAGGTGTAGCCGGCACCCACATCCCCCAGCTGACCCTGCTCAGAGAATCGAGCCTCGCTGAGAGCAGATATGTCCACCTTGTAGCGCGCCAGTTCCCGAGCAAAAAGTGCCGTCCTCCGTTCTGGCCGGTTGCTCCTAAGATTGTCTAAAAGGGAACGAACATTCCAGGCTGCTAGTGTGAGTGGACTCACCCGAGTAGCCTGGAGGGTATGGCGAGGGGGATTGGGACGGGGGTATTGTTGTTTTTTGAGTTGTACGACCGCGTATTTTGCGATCTGCAAGCCGCGGCCGGCTGCAGAAGACGTGATAACCGGCATTTTTTAGGGCACCTTTTCTAGCCCCTTCCTCCGCGAGGAGGCAAGCCGTGCTGTCCCTAAATAGGGCTGCTCGGACATCCCAGACGGCTGTCAAACTCCCACAATGTGTCACGGTTTTTTTAGTGGGAGAACGACCCAAGTTAGCCTGGGCCGCCTACGGGTTTGCTTTCGCCCCCACCGTAGGACTTTTTGAGAGGGGGAGGTGGGAAGTTCGGGAGTTAGACATACCGGGTGTGGAGGCACACACAACACCGGAGACCCTCACCTGGTTTAGCCCGCCGGTCGTGATGGTTTCCCGTGGTGTGGCCGCTGGGAAGAACCCAACTTCGAGGAGCCACAGGTGAGAGTTGGGTACCAGTTAGAGGCGGCCACAGGAGCATTCACCACCTGTACGAGACAAATGGAGCAACCAAATGCTGTCTGTGTGGTGCTACCCCTAACTAGTACCCCTACACCCCTCTTGTGCCATAGGTTATGGGGGGGCACACATCCCGTTCTGACCGCAGAACAATAGGCACGTTGTAGTAGCCTCTTACCAACCAATCCACGTAAAGTACATGAAGTACGTGTTTTTTACATTGCTGTTATAACTGATTTACCGATGGACGTCAGTAAACAAGTGTGCTAAAATGTGGGACAAACGTGATTGCCTCGCATTGAATACCAACCGAGACGATTGCGTTACTCATAGTGTGTAAGGCATCGCTCAAGTTCGTATCGGCGTGACTAACCTGATATCCCAACGGCCTTATATCTCTTACGAAGGATGCTATAGTCACTTCTCTGACTGGTCTGTGTGCTTCATAATCGAACCTATGCATATTAAGATGAGTTACGAAAGAAGCGGACTGACGTACTTTTTATTAGAATGGCCTCTAGGAAAACTATCAACTTCCTGTATTGTTAATGCGTTTTTCGCCTTCCACTTGTACATGGGATTTCAGTTCATCGCGTTAGTTTGTAAGTAAATGTAGACTGTGAAACCCTGTGCTGCCACGCCTGTCATTCGGTCAGTTAAATGAGGGGACTTCATGTTGAACAGCCAGGAGAATAGATAAGGGTAAATGTATCGCTACGACCTGGGCCGTTTCCGTAGGAGATAAGAAGTGGACGCCATTTGGGAGGATGGTTTATTCTGTACAGAACTATCGCAGAAGGGATTGGAGGAAGTTGGCTGCCGGACGAGGGCACGCCCAGCCGCCGCGCCTGCGACGTCCCCAAGTCTGTGAAACCGGGCCTCCAGCGAGATCAGATGTGAGTCAGCATTGAAGATGATTGGCCGGTGTAGACAGCCAGGATTGTCGAGGGCCCGACAGCCAATGGTGCGCACGTGCATGTAGACGCGAGAGGTTCAGCGTTCAACATGGGCACGGCGTCGGGTCACTGAAAGGTGCCTTGTGGCTTTAAATCGGTCAATAGTCATCAGAAGGAATGCTCAAGATAAGGGCTCAAAATATGGCACTGCTGGCAATTCGAGGCAAACATGGAACTATGCTGCTTGTCGGAAGAATTTTTTCAGACTAATTTTGAACTTTGCATCTGAATACCTTCTGGAAACTTCGGCTATCGAAAAGCTAGTAGGAGTAACCTTTGGAGACAGGGCAGGCAGAAATTATCTACCTATTCGCGGTGGTCTTTTGAGAGTCTGTCAAACACGGTCGATACATCCACCAACCCCATCGCGAGTTCCCACGGGACTCTTAAAGTAGTTGATCGAATGGAATGGCCCTGAAAGGATTGTGCGCAACGCTAGTCACTCGCTATCCTCTGCGCCAACCACTCGGTAAAGTAACTGCGCTCAAGTTATTTCCTTCGCTTCTCATTTTAGAGTAAGCTCTTGTCGTAATAATTGATGCTCTCCTATTTCAGAAAGTTAGTCGGATCTCATTTGAACGGGAACAACCCGAATGGGGTAGAATATTGATCTCTTGGAAATTACATTTCCCGGGGGTAAACTGATCCAGTTGATCTTTTCCTTTGAACCTGAATGTAGGAACTGTAGTTAGCAGCACTTGAGCAGAGGTTTAATATTAAGGGTAAGACGACTGTTACTAAAGTAGCCAGTAGCTGTGTGGACAGCTGTTTGCGACCTCGTGTTGGTTATCAGCCAGCCGTTCGATGAGTCAAATAAACGGTGTAGGTTTATGATGGAATGAATTTTCTGCAAGAAAGAACTGAAATCACCTTTTTCGCTGAAAATGCTGATCAAAAGATGATCTTTTTATTGGACACCTTTTCCAGGTCGAAGACACTATCGGTGAAGCCGCGGGAGTGGGTTGTAGTCTCGAACCAGAGGGCAATACATGTTTGAGGAAACCTTACACGGCGAGGGTAATTTGATGCCTGACCGCTTTAGCTCAGCATAGACACACACCAGGGTCGTGATAAGGTGCTTCTGTCCTTGATTGGTTGAATTTTCGCTTGAGACCTCGCTCGGTAGACAGTGGTGAGAGAGGTTTTAATGATGGCATTGCTGATAGGGTGGTGAATTTGGGTTACAAGTAGCCGGGAAACCGTCATTCGCCGTTGAGGGCAGTGGAACGATGCTGAACGATGTGTAAGACAAGTAAACTATTGAAAGGATGAAGGCTAATAGAAAATACAGAAAGAAAAATAGAGGGGGACGTTTTGAATCCGAATTCGAGTCGCCTAGGCCTGTGAACTTATCGGCTGAACGGATCTCGGGCGTAAGTTCTACCGAAAAATTTGCCCTCGGCGGGGATTTTGCAACTTATAAACTTTCGAGATTAATGGTAAACTAATTTCGCTTACGTGGTAAGAACTAATTTCTAGCCCTAAGCACTATGCAATTAAGCTGCCACTATTGGGGTCTTTTAACTTCCATTTTTACTCGAATTTTTTAAAATCAGATTCAACGATTGTATTCTGAACAAAACTCTTATTTAGTTTGAAGAGTTTTCATAAGTCTATTCAATTTGAATCAGCCCGATTAGAAAAAATACCTTTTCAAAGTGTCCAACGTTCGGGCTCTTTGGCTTACGCATAGGCATAGTATTACAACCAATTAAGGTAAGGCAAATGAGTTAATTACCGCAAAAATAGGTTTTTTTGTTTAATGATTTTGAACTTATGCGATTTTATTATCAGAAAAACAAGCAAAATAACAGAATAAAAGTTAAGGTGCGAAAACCAACCAACTCTACTTTGCGGTCCTGTGACTGGTCGCATCGACTGTGATGGCGCCCTCTTATCATGGAGCTGATCTACGTCTTTCAGCCTGGATTCCTAAGGTTTCCTATTTGGGATTGACTTTCGTCCCTTTGCTGGTCGATTCGTGATCGGATTTTTACGTCCTGATGATTACATTCGCTCTGTTTAATTCTGATTATTCAGTCATCATAACGTTGGTAATGTAAAAGACGCAGTGCTGCCCTATATGGTAAGCAGCTAGGAGAGGTAATGGGTCTACCTGTCGAGTGACTCTTTTAAGTTCCTGACTTGTTTTACGCTTTTCGCTGTGGTTGGCTTGCATAAATTAAGAGGTAGCAAAGACATGGGTTGCTATAGGCGATGCTAGACTGCTCCCCTGCTTTCCCTCTGTCCTCGGTGTTCATGCTGGCAACTGCTTCAAAAGGGCATAACCAGGAACTTGCGTAACCTATGCACGTCTTCTCCTCATTTAAGTGTGAAGACGCTACCGGATGACGTACATTTAGTCAGTTTTTAAATATATGATATGAATGCAGAAGTATCGTTAGATCGAGACGCGATATTGCCTACCTGTTTTGATTGACGTCACTAGCAGACAGAAAACTAAGTTGCTATCAGTAGAATTAGCTGTGATTAAAAGGCAAACTATAAAGGGAGGAAAAGGTCTTTAAAATCTCAATATATTTGCCTTAGTAGTCGAGTTCATGCAAATTCTTCTTTCAACCGTCAATACGACCGTATATAAATTAGTACGACAGTGTTTTTGGCCTTTTCTGTTTTTCAGATGAGCAACACGACTGTAGGGCAATCATCTTAACACAGCACTTTACTATTAATAATAATAATAAGTTAGTTCGATTTGTCCTTGTTTGTTCCACGAGCTAAGCAATCAATACATTGTTGTTGTTTCTTTAATGGTTTTGCTTCAACAGGTCGCGGGTTCAAGCCTCGGGTAGGGCCTCACCTGGGGTTGGGTATGCCTGGCTGATGACGGCTTATGAGCCAGAAAGGGTCATTTCAGTTTCTCTTGTCTTTTTTGGCATTGTTCATCCGACTTCTGTACTATCAAAATGCATTTCCGAAATCGAGGACCAAGCAGAAACTTGCTGCGGTAGGGATTTCTTATTTGCCAGCTCCCTCCCCCCTGACAGGACATGGGAAGGGGAATCGCTCCTAATACATGTGCTTTTGCATTTAATTTTAGGGAAACTATGGTTAGGGTTAAGGGTAAAATAAGGGTTAAGATTACGGTTAGGATTAAAGTTTGGGTTAGAGTTAATGCTAGGGTAAGCATAAAATAAAGTGCAAGGTCACTTGTATTACTAAACGGTGGTCCTGTTCCCGGGTCCTATCGGGGAGGGAAGCATATAAGCCATTCAGGCCCTTTTTGCATCCTTGCAAATTGCACTGATCTGTTAGATTTATGACTTCATCCTATCGCCTGAAATCAGCCGTCTCCGGGAAGCAGATGCAAACTCTACGTAGTGGCCACTGAATTGTAGTCAACTACCAAAATTAAAAACCTCTGGAACGCCACAGCGATTAAAAAAGAGATGTGATGAAGAAATTCTTAATGAAACATGCGAGCACCTCACACATTTGTGAATGTTTAGACAGTTCGGAATCTGTTTGGAAACTGCCTTAATTCACGCCCTATTTGCCCGCATGGAATACGATGCTAGCCCCGTGTTAGTAGTTTGCTCTCTACGCAATAACAAAATCAGGCAGACAAGGTCCAAAGCTGTGTAATTTGCAGTGCTTTCACCTACCGGGCATCCCACGTTTAAGGCTAGCCGGACACAATCTGCACAACGGACAGCTGCAGTGGCAGTTGTGTCTCGACCCGTTATTTGCGCGCCGACTACATAGGCAAACTCGCTGATAGGTGGATGTTTTTTTGCGCTTTGATTGGTGCAATTCGTGACACGACCAAAAGCCATCGGTCGATAACGCCGCCTGTTTCCGCCCCGTTATGCCCGCCTGCCCGAGTGCGCTTTCTTTGCTGGAGACCATTTTCTTGCGCTGAAGCCAGGCGTGTGCAGTTCTAACAGCCAGCTCGGGACTTTCAGTCCTGCTATGAATTTGTCTCGTGACTATCCTTCGTCAGGGTGACTGTACCGGTAAGTCGGCGAAGTTGATGCGTGATTAAAAAATCCCTAAGTATCTTTAGGCATGTAAAGGGCGTAACTAATCATCCACTTGCGATTTTCACGAAACATGTCAATTTAACCTTGTCAAATTACAAATTACATTCTGAGGGATTCCCTCCCGAAAATCGACATTTTAAGGACGCAGATTTGCTACAAGTTTTTTCCAACATATACGCTGGACGACAAATTCTGTGTTTCTTTGGTTAGTACTTGACTGGTTAACTTTACTGAACGTTGCTTTTTTGCCACCATCAAAATTGCCAAAGTTATCCGTGCAAACTACATCCCATTGAATTTTCTGTCAGGAAGCAAACGTAAACGGCCAAATTGACGGACATCAAATACTGGACAGATGGCCAATTTGAAAGTTGATTACGGCAATAACTTCATATTATGCTCTCAGCAAGCCTTCCAATTCCCGCCAGAGGCAGTTCTGTCTATGTTGTCAAGGTGGGGCCGAAGAGGTTTTACAAGCCACCCAAAACGAGTTCAATAATATTTATATTCTGAGATCTACTGAACCAAAAAAAACTCATAGTAGCTATTGATAGTTCGAAACGTTAGCATATCTGTAGGTGCGCCAAATCATGTTGCCATTCAAGGAAATCTCCTTCTCCCTAGGTATTTCTTAGTGTATTTCGGAATTAACCTGCCGATAAAGTGAAAAGTACTCTTTTCTCTTGTTTCTCTCCATCACATCCTGTACATGCACCTGCCTGCCCCTAGGTCAGCAATAAAAAAATACTGATCTGTGACAAACGAGTACTAATGGTGGGAATGTGGGTGAGATCGGCTTTCCAAAATCCAGTATGTCTTTAAGAAAATACCCAAAACTGAATTTTTTCTGCTGTGTAGGCAGTGTGGTTTTGTCGTCAATGCCATTGCATTCGGTTACCCTTTCTATCATAACTCTGGAAGCCTAATAAATAGGCAAGACTTTTCCCACGATATCAATACCGACAAAGACAAGAGAGACTGGAATGGTCATTTCTGGCTTATTAGCGGTCATCAGCTGGCCATAATCAACCCCAGGTTGTTCATCCACAACCTGTTGATCAGAAGTTTAACGCTCTAACCACTGAACCACGGGCTCGTTGTCCTGCTGGTTTAGATCGGGAATATTGACTGCATTCGTCGATGAACGCTCACCGATCGCTAACCCAATTGAAGAATATGGGAATGAGTCGACTATTGGCAGGTAAGGATGCCTTGTATGGCCGCCTAAACAGGACACGGGAACAGGAACCGACCCGTCTACTTAAAACGGGTGGCCGTGAGATAAATGTCGTCACGGGCAAATACTCCCGTGTCTTAACCTTAACACTAACCCTAAAATAAAACGGAATGCTAACCTTTATCTCAACCCTGCCCCACCCATAAACCTTGAACCTACAGTTAACACGAATGTAAACCTTAACCCTCAACATACCTGACCCCAACCTAACTCTGACCTCAACCCTATCTTAAACCTAACCCTAAACTTGGCCCTAACACCCAACTTAATCCTAAATCTAAGTTCCCAGGAATTGGGCGTAAAGCCACATGTATTGTCGGCGGCTCCTATTCCCGTATCCTGTTTAGTCAACCATACAAGGCATCCCCACCGAAAGGCATTACCGACAAAGACAAGGGAGACTGGGCTGGCCATTTTTGGCTTAGTAGCCGTCATCAGCTGGCCATAACCAACTCCGTGTTTTGCAACCCTTGAGATTCAAACGCGCGGCCTGTTGGTTAAGAAGTTCACCGACCTAAATATTGACCCATGGGCTCGATGTCCTGTCGTTTGCGATCGGTTATATTAACTATGATAGATGGGTGTTCACCTTTCGCGTTCTCTCGTCCCTTTCTGCCTTGGGGCTCAATCACGAGCCCTGCCAGCAGCCGCACAATGGCTAAAGAGAACATTCCTGATAAAGAGAAGAGAGACCGGAATGACCATTTCTGGCTTATTAGCCATCATAAACCAACCATACCCAATTCCAGGTCATACAACCCGGAGGCCCGGACCGCTAGGTCCTGTCCAAAAATCTTTCATGCTTATAATAAGTTCGACTGGACTTCGAGTTGCTAGTCAATAGGAGGCTGTTATACCTTTCGCGTGTACTTAAAAATAGTCTGAAAATACCATCTTTCACCTGCCCTCAGAAGAATGCAGTCCATAGGTTCGTCGAACGTGCCTAATAAAGTTTTCGCAATTTCCACAAATGGGTGATCTGGTTACGCGAGCATTCTATTGAAAACTTTCTAAACGTTTAGTGTGGAACTTTGTCGCTTACTGAGATTTGTCCAAGTTTTTCAAGCTGCCTGACCGTGCAAGCAATGTTCCCCCAAAGACTTCAGCATTAATATTGTAGACTTTACCTCACCAGATATTTTTAAATATGTGGAATGACGCTTGCTTGCTTGATTGCTACGGCTGCGCTCATGCCTGATCAAGACGGCTTCGATTATGTCACGGATTGTGCCTCTCCACGCGTGAATATCCGCGGCAGCAGACCTGGACAGTTCAGTCCAGTCTCTTCGCCAACGACGGCCGCCGAATACCGAAGGTCCAAGAACAACTGCCATGTCCTGCCAAAACCGTGTCGAGCCAGGTGTTAAGCTGACCCCCTCTTCGATGTCTCCAATTGGGTAGTGGGGTCGGTTCAAGGGCAGTAACACTGAGCTCCTAAAGTGGGCGACAAAGAACGTGCCCGAACCACTTCAGTCATCGTTCTTGGATGGCTTGGGATATCCTTGCGATGTTTGCGCAGCGAATACGGACTGTCTCATTTGAGACGAAGTCTGTGCATGTCACTCGGAGGATGGTCCTCAAGTACTGGTGGTCAAATGCCTCCAGTTTTCGCTCATCTTACACGCGTATAGTCCAGCATTCACAACCATGCAGAAGGACAAACCGGACGGTACACACGAATCTTTGTGGCGATAGAAACGTCGCGTCGGATCCGCAGGCACTTTTTAAGGATGGAGAAAACCCGGCGAGCAGCATTGATTCGGGAGACGATATCATCCTTACTCTGTCCGTTCGGCAGCAACCTCGCCCCAAGGTGTTTGAAACTGTCTAACTCTTCAAGTTGACAGCCATCAACCTCGATAGGTGCTTTCTCCTGGGCAGGGATGCAGCTTCAAAAAACGTTTGTCTTCCCCGCGATTTAGTGACTTAATTCACCCATGACACCATGGACTGCAGATCACCATAGTTTGAAGCTAGTAAGCCGAAATCAGCTTGCGTAGTCGAGATCAGCCAGCCGGCGTCCGGGTGCAAGCTCAACACCGTCCCCTTCATACAGGGCCTTCCCAAGAATCCATTTGAAAGCGACGTTGAACAGGATAGGCGACAAAATAAAATCTTGTCGAACGCCAGACCGGATATCGAATGCTTGTGAAAGATTGTTATGGACCAAAACTGGCGCAGTGGTTGAGCTGTAATAGGCCTTGATCATGGCGATAATTTTCGATGATAGACCATATAATACCATTATCCGCCATAAGGATTCACGATGGATGGAACCAAACGCGAATCAAAAGCAGATGACCGTCGGTTACTCGTAACTATGGCGGGATTCAAGGATGTGCCTTAGAGTGAATATTTGGTCCACGCCCAGCATTTAAATCCGGCTTGGTTGGGCCTCGTCCTAGAGTCGGGCTCAGCCTGCAATCGCCAGAGAAGGAGAATAGCGAAGATTTTAGGAGCAACGTCGATAAGACTAATGCCACGGTAGTTCTCGCGTGTTGTCTTATCTCCCTTCTTGTGGACAGGCAAAAGGATGCCTAAGCCCCAGTAACCAGGAACAACCTCGTATCTTCACGCTTGTACAATCATTTCATGGAGCCAGGGTGCCAGTGTGTCGACACAAGACTTACAGATTTCATGGGGTGTACCGTTCTCTCCAGGTGCCTTGTTGCTGCGCAACCTTTGTATGGCATCAGTGAGTTCTCCTTCAGAAGGTGGGTCACATGAAACTGCATAGGCAGGAGAGGGAGGACACCCCATTGCACATGAGAGGGGGGTGCTGGGCACGGTATCGAAGTTGAGAAGGTGCTCGAAATGCTCACGCTGGCGCTCAACCTTGGCCGGGTTTTCAGCAATAAAGCTGCCATTCACGTCACGAACAGAGTCGCTCAGTGTAGAGGACTTACCACCAACTTGGTGGATAACTTGGCAGAGTTTTCGAGTGTCACCGACGTTTGAGGCCTGCTCCATCGAGGTCGCTATTCCAGCCCAATATTTCTCTCGGTATTTACTAACAGATTTTGCCGTCATCTTTTGGAGTCGGCGGAAAGAACTATCGTTGCGGGACCTGACTGGACGCCGTCTGCAGACAACTATGTAAACGAATCGGTTAATGCAGCGATGTCTCTGCGCCTTAATTACGCTATAGGGCACACGCTGAATCCGTCGATCGCGACGGCCGAACTGTCTACCAGCTGACCGAAGTCATGCGGTTACTACCAAACCACCGACCACCGCTATGTAATACGATCGCTAGTTCAAGTTTACGCACATTTATGGATCAAGCCACAACTGATTTGTGAAAACCTTCCATGGGCGCATTATCATTGTGCCGCCCGAATAATAAGGATGTTGAAGCAATATCATGCCAAATCGAGTCAGGGTAGGCCTGCACCTCCGGATATCAAACAGCAGAGCGAAGTCTCGATGGCTCAGGTGAAATTTGCGCGGCCCATCAGTTTCGGTTTTAAAGCTCAGCCATTAGGACATCTTCATTATTGGTAGATGACAAATAAGACAGGACTGGCTCTTAAATGTGCCTTAAGTGCTAATTCTTCTGCGGTTGTTATTCGCCGTATGATCGCCTGTGTGTACTCTAGCCCCTGGGCTCCATAAAGTCGAAACACGCATCTTCAATCCTGCAATAAGAATAGATCAGGCGGAATGCCATTTGTCATATCAGCTTTACGTTCTTGGTATGAACACGTGCGTACTGGTGTTGTGTTAAACAATTTGCTGGCGAAACACCTAAATATAACTTCCATGTAACCTATGTTAGCTTCGCGTATAAGCAGTTAATCATTGCATCAGCAACCCGAAGCTAAACAGCTGAATTTTGATCATTGTGTTCGAAGAGATTTTCTGCTCAATAGTGGCTAAGCCGCCTATAGCGAAACCCTGATTCATATCAAAGCCCACGACAGCAACAATAATAACAGAAACCTGGAGACGAATCCGCATTCCGTTTATTTTCAGTACCGCCCCCAAAGAGGGCTTTACAAGACCACTGTCCGAACCATTATCCTCGTGACTGTACCGTCACGCAGTGACGTTTAATATGTAATCGCTGGTGCCTTATACGTGCCTACCACTCGCTACTGGTTTCGAATTATGAGAGATTAGCACACCCGCTGGCACGCCGTTCGCACAGCGGTCTCGTAAGCTACGCCAGTCACCCGCTCTTCGGTCATCTTCAATTGTCGTTCAATTCACACGTACCGCCCCTCTTCTGACCAACTGACTGCCCTGATCATCGCGAGCGATGACGTCCATCGCGCCCCACAGCATGATGAGCCTTGGCGAATGAATTAGCGTAGTGATATCAAACGTGCGCAGTATCTGCTCTCTCGCCATCACACCTGGGCGGACTCGGGATGACGGGGTAGTCGCGTGGCCGAGTAACGCTGAGCAGCTCATATCGCGATGCCACGCACGCCTCATGCGCGAGGTTTTCACAAAGCGGGAAAGGAGCGGTTCCGGTATCCATCTACTGGAGGGTGCTAGCAGACCCGCACGGAAGAGCCATTTAGCCCGACTCTCCGTCCTAAGAAAACCAAGTTGAAAACCTTCCGAGCAGTTGTGCAATCATGGCGATGAGAAATGGAACTGGAATAACATTTTTCTGTACGTTTGAGGAGCGATATTTCCAAAAGCAGCGCCAGCCCTCGATCTTTAGAAGTTGGGCCGTAGGTCGCGTCCAGCAGGCGACGCATATGTATCCGCGTAAATGACAATTCAACCGTCGGTTCCGGACGATGTCCACCGTATCTCCACGGCAACAGGATGAGTAAGGGACGGTGGCTTCACGCTGGACTCTTTGGTGGAGAACAGGCGCGCTACATCTGCCTTCGCTCTCTTTTCCACTCCCACCACGAGGCTCGGTATCAAGACGGTCAAGAAGAGCGGAAAGTGGGAGAGGGCGCAGGTCCACGCAACAAGTTTTTCACGCAAAAAGAGCGCAGCACGTCAAAGGGTGTATGCGTTGATTTTATTCTCACCCTGTACGCATTGTTCTGCCGCGTAGGTCTGCAGCTGGTCGTGGCCTGCTAAGCCCATGGCAGTGTGTGTGAATGTGCGAGGACGGTGAACAAGTCATTCGACACGGCGGGTATATGTTAATGACTCACCTGAGTACTGGTTCGTGCTGGTCTCGCTCTGCGAGATTGATTCGCGTAGTCACCGAACAAGGCCGATGCGTGATGTATGCATGTCTCGTTACAATGAGGTCGGGAGGACCCTGGGACGGTGTTTTGTTGTTTGGTACCTGGTGAGCGCGGATCAGTCCTCAATAGTCTTGGTAGCTCAACATGTAAAGCGTTTTAATGGTGACTTCAGCTTGCCCAGAATCTGGAGAGTTCGAAACGCTGTCACTCACGAGGAGCACGTTGCCGACCTAGCGCCTTCAATGAGGTTTTCCTGTGCTGTGGTCAGAATTTCTCGCGAAAGGTTGCGCATCTCCTCCGGTCTTCACGAAGAGACCATGTCGCGAAAATAAGGCATATAATCATCGGGAGAGAAATATATACTATTTTTATCACCGCTGACTCCAGGGTGCGTCGATTGTCCACAAGCATGCAGAGGCGTGCGGAAAAAGCACGCAGACTCTATAAGTTGCATCTTTACGCTGAAAGGATGGTCAAAGCACTACGACCTTTTGCATATCATCGTCAGAGGGTCGTAGGCTGCATCCGAGGGCGCGTGGAACCGACGTGGTGGAATCTTTGTGTTCCGGGACGGAGTGAGCGCCACCTCTAGTTTCCAGCCCCTTCCAAAGAGTTCAAACCAACGTGACCAGAAGCAAACGATGGATGAAAGCGCACGTGGCGGGTGACAGATACCTGAATTGAGTAACAGGTTTGGAGACAAGGTAGGCGGTTGCCGGGCTGTGTAGGTCTTCGAAAGTGGAAGGGGTTGAACGGCGCTTTTCGGCATACTCAGCCGGCGTAAACCTCGGCAGCCGGCCTATCCGCGGCACCAAACCAGACAACAGGGTCGTGGAAGACTAGGGCTCATTGAGCAGTATGAGGTCACCGGCGTTGTAGTTGTGGTTAGAGACCACATTGACCGCTCCGCGTGGCTGCTCAGAGCAGCGCGTGAATGGCCAACCGGCTACTGTGGAATCTGCAGATTTCTATGCATAACGCCTTGGGCTCAAGGGGAGGCAGGCAGCCTCCACCATCGAAGCACCTGTCCTTGTAGAGGCGGAGGGGATGTATGTTAGTCATGCACATTTCTTTTCAGAAACATTTGTAGTTAGTTACTACAGGTGTATTTCGCACTATGGGCATTTATTGGAGCTCACTGCGGTGGCGATATCGTACATAACGCCTTAAAAAGCCTCTCACATTGAAAATATTAGTTAAGTCCGATCATAAATCAGGGAAAGATGCTCCGGTGGCTGGGGACTATCGCGAAAGCAGAAGACGGTCAGTCTCGATTACTTTGGACCTCGAGAAGGTCTGGGCATCGTCGCACTGATGATTGCGGCGGATGCTCCATTTGGCAGCCCTTCGTAGCTCGGTAAGGGCACGACCAAAGATGCTCGAAGTGGGTACTGGTCGCGTTTTTCTATGGGCGATACCCATTGAGTGGATGCAGAAGCGGACCATTCACGTGGTCTCTGAACGTGGTTTTATTAAAACGCATGTACGCGGATGGATTAATTGTGTAGCAAAACCAAAATCGGTGGCATAAGTCCTGAGACGACATGCTTGGCATCTACTGGCAATGCTAGGTTCAGTAACTTCGGGCCGGAAGGCATCGGACACCATCGTTCCATTTTACACATTACGTTATAGCGCGCGCCCGTCCTATAAATGAATCACTATTTACAGAAATTCTCGAGGTTTTTCGGCTTCGCTACATCATTTTGTGGAGCGCGAGATAGAGATCGGGATGGAACTGAGCTCGTGCACCGCAGTGATCAAATCGACTGTCGACTCGAGGGACCGGGAATAACAAAGAATGGCGACAAATCCGCACTCTAAAACGATTACTATGTATGCTTGTAATTTTCTTCGTGTACTAGCATTTTATGGTCACTGGAGGCAAGTCTAGTTAAAATAGATCTCACGGCTTAATGGCATGATTATTACCCAAATGCGGCGCAATGAAAGATTAAGGTTAAGAGAGACCATTTGTTCGATTGGATTCGAATGGAATGGCTGCCAGGACTCTGCGAGATGATTAGGATGTGCTTGCTACCCATGTGATGGAAAGCGGGCGATCAAACTTTAAAGCTGACTGTTGAGGAAAACAGACCCGCTAGGGTTATTGGCATCGATTAGCAAATATTTACGTGATGGTTGGCTTTGCGAATGATGCTCAGGAAGTTCATTAGTGGCGGCTGTGGTGCGTTCGGGCACGAACATTTCCCGAAGCTTCAGAGGGACATCGCCTGCTCCATCTCCCAAAACTGCACTGTACGGGGAAAAGGATGGAAGTTGCTTAAATCTATGTGCACTGATATAGCAAATAATTTGAGCAGTCGGTGCGTGGTGACCAGGAGGGTTAGCTATACAAAAGATATGAGCTGTAATCCAGAAGCGCCGTCATGAGGCTATGGTGTATAGCTCGAATTTTTGATTTTAATATACGCAAAGTTCCGACCTCAATAGGTATACATGATCACTTCTCATTCCAATGTAGAGATTAATTCCTCAAATCCTGCGAGCAGCTCCTTCAGAAAGCTGCTTCAGTGAGCTGGTGCTGTCTTTATGGAAGGAACTGTAAAGATCGACAAACCATTCGGTCCAACTTGAGATACGAGGATGCGTTAGCTAGCAATGTATTCTCGCCCAACGCCTCTTTGTAATATGAAGGGTTAAGAGATGGAGGTCAGAATGGAATAGAAATCTTACTGTGATCTGTGTATCTGTCGAACCTTCTCGTACCATCCGACGATATGTGCTGCCACTTCCTTTAGAGACGCCCTAACCGTCCTCAGCCATGACGCTGAGACAGGTGTGCAGGCAGATCACAAGGCATACTTCCCAAACAGGAGAAAGCCCAAGAGGCTGTAGAAATGTATCTCAACGTGAGGAAGGAGAAAATGCCTCCTTCCAGCAGGGACTTATAGGAAAGCAACGTGACAAAAAGACTGGTAAAGCCATCCAAGCGAACATGGGAGGGAACAAAACTCCAACCGTCAATTTCCCTTCGTGTCCAGATTGTTCTTCCATCTTGCAGCAGTGGCTCTTCTACCCCCAGAATCAATGGATTAAAAAGGGCGTCTGCTGTTCAAAATATCAGCTGCACTGGCATCAGGCTCCAGATCGGACCAGCGCCTACCATCCACGTGAATTTGCAAGACTGTGCAGGAGCCCATCAAGATTGAGAATTACTTTTCCATCTCTTCAGAGACGTGTTCATCGGTTTCCCTGCACTCTAGTGCAGCAGGACAGTCGCGACAATATATGCAAAGCCAGCTGACTGAATTTTAAGGCATCCAGTTGAATAGACTGGCGGAATTTCCATGAGTTGCCAAACATTGAGTCCAAGCGAGCACCACCGAGATGGGCGAAAATAGGAAAATTCAGCAAAGAAAGGTCGAAGAGGTGCGAAACTCGCTGTAGCCAGAATGGATCCATAAACGCCAAACCACGCCAGTATCTCTACAAGCTTTCTGAGGGAAGCGTAGTGTTGAAGACATTTCAAAATTCATTGCGGTAAGATCACCAAGATCGACCAAACTACAAGTCTTGTCTTGGTTTCGGAAATAATGGATTCAGCAGCGATAAAGATCTGCACAACCAGTGACTGGCTTCGACAGTCGACGATAGATGCGTTAAAATTCCGTTTGACTGGGACAAAACTCAGAAACGGGTCAACCGGAATGACTAATTGTTATCTAAACTTCGAAGTGTTACCTCCCGGGCTAACCACAACAACTCTTCGCTTCGGTGCACCGACACATTTCTGCAGGTCACTACTGCATACCGTCTGCTCTCCTGACCCCACCGCGCTTATGAGACCAACTAAGCAATACGCAGAACTGGAACGAAGCACAACA